>JWIW01000075.1:600000-762562 GCA_000966855.1 Fusarium sp. JS1030 | reverse complement strand
AAGAAGAAGAAGAAGAAGACGACGAAAAGGATAGACGGGGCAAGGGAGAAGGGAAATGAAGAATGATCTTTTTGTTCCTGTTTTACTATTTGGTCATATAGAATTAGAATAATACCGACTCAGAGTCGTGCTGCTCGTGGCAGTGTAATCCATATCCATACCAACATCAACATTCCATGAGGAGAAATGATGTTGTCATACTTGTGCCTTTACGTATGAGGAACGTTAATGTACCGGTGCTGTTGACCAGTGGGAGACGAAGAACAAACGGTGAAATAGGAAGCGTGAACTAAACCAGAGGTTGAAGAGATGTCGTGATCGCAAAGATAGGCTAGGGCATAAAGGACAACTTGATGCAGATGGATGATGTACTAGGAGTAATACCTCGATATGCCAGCTTGGGGTACCAGTTCAGGGTTTGCTGGTATCACTACTAAGCAGTCCATCTAATGGTCGGCATATAGACTCATCCGAAAGGGCACATGGTATAGTCCCAGGGCTAAACCAGCGGGTAATATTGGCTGTGATTGTGATATCAAACTTGACCGTCGGTCTTGCACGCTTGACAAGGAACGCGAGGCCTCAGGGAATATATGTTCCCATATATACCATGTCGTCGATTATAGGTGATCAAGTTGTTCGCCAGCCTTGATCAAAAGCTCAAACTACACTGGGTGTTAAGCCGTCATTGTGTGAATAATCTAATGCGGTAATAAGAGGGAGTCAATTCGTGAACTTGTCACCGTCTTAGCTCCCTCGATGTCTTATGGAAAGACAATTGGAAGGGCTTAGCTTGCAACATGCTAGGTGACCATTGGAAAAAGGGATATTGGCAAAGTTTAGTGCGGTGTTAGGGGACACATAGCTTGATAACTCTTTGGTGATGTTGTATCGGGTAGCTTGACTACAAGATCCTTGTTAATGCTATACGCCGGTGAGAGCTTGACTTTTATCCCTCTCAGGACCAGGAGCACAATGATGGAATTAACTACTGTTGTTATTAACGTTCTTATCCCAAGGGGTTTACGGCCTACGAACGTCTCTAAAGAGAGCGAAGAAACCGTGCCCTGCAGTGATGTTCTGTGATACCGAAGTAGTGGAGGCGGGGTTTGTTCCTGGGCACCGACACTTTCAAGCAAACAGAACAACTCACGGTCGAGACAAGAGACTAATAAGTAAGCACGCAGACCTCAACCCCCCAAGGTCTAGAAGCCGAAGAGAGCGAACCCGGGGCGACTCATTTGTCATAACGAGTGGTGGAGCCGTTCCCTGGACATTGAAAGCCGCTCGTGACCCGTCAAAATCCAGTCCAAAGCGCCGGAGGCCATGGCTTGGTTGCCGTCCTCGGCTATGGCGCCGGTAATATGAGTTCCAGGGCTTAAAATGCCCACTTCCTAGGTCTTCCAGGGCGTTAGTTAACACCTCCAGTGACACTCACAGATGTCGTTGGAAATGTGTAGAAAGTAGCCGGAGAGGACGCTAGTACTAATTAGGACTAGTCTCGCTCATGGGTGGATGTTTTGCCGACACTCCGAGCACCGATTTTTTTTGGGCCGGTGTGAGCTCTTCTCCAGTTTTGCCATCATATCAACCTTTTGTCTCCCGCTCCGAGCATCCCATTCTTCTCCTGCTCTGCTCCTCGTCCGCTCTTGTCTCAAGGTCGAATCCCTCGCGAGCGTTCTCCTCTTTTCTCCTTTTCTTGTAATCTCCTCATATACCCCTCCTAATCCACACATCATGCAGCGCGCATTGAGCACTCGGGCGAGGGCTTCCGTCCTGTCCTCGGCTGCTACCAAGTACCGAGCGGGCGGTCTCAGCCAGCAGGTTCGATTTGCTCACAAGGTAAGAAGACGAATTGGTGTACCCAGATAGGCATTGGGTTGCTAACACATGAAATAGGAGCTCAAGTTCGGCGTTGAGGGCCGCGCCGCTCTGCTCGCTGGTGTCGACACTTTGGCCAAGGCCGTTGCTACAACCCTCGGACCCAAGGGCCGAAATGTCCTCATTGAGTCCAGCTTCGGCTCTCCCAAGATCACCAAGGGTTCGTACAAGCACTATGTAGTCATCTTTCATAAAATTCTTAACTGACTGCCTGCAGATGGTGTGACCGTTGCCCGTGCTGTTACCCTCAAGGACAAGTTCGAGAACCTCGGCGCAAAGCTCCTCCAGGATGTTGCCTCCAAGACCAACGAGGTTGCTGGTGACGGTACCACTACCGCTACTGTCCTCGCCCGTGCCATCTTCTCCGAGACCGTCAAGAACGTTGCCGCCGGCTGCAACCCCATGGATCTCCGCCGTGGTATCCAGGCTGCCGTCGAGGCTGTCGTCGAGTTCCTCCAGAAGAACAAGCGCGATATTACCACCAGCGCCGAGATTGCTCAGGTCGCTACCATCTCCGCCAACGGCGATGTTCACGTTGGTCAGATGATTGCCAACGCCATGGAGAAGGTCGGCAAGGAGGGTGTCATCACCGTCAAGGAGGGCAAGACCATGCAGGACGAGCTCGAGGTCACCGAGGGTATGCGATTCGACCGTGGCTTTGTCTCCCCCTACTTCATCACCGACACCAAGGCCCAGAAGGTTGAGTTTGAGAACCCTCTCATCCTCCTCTCCGAGAAGAAGATCTCCGCTGTTCAGGATATCATCCCCGCTCTTGAGGTCTCTACCCAGCAGCGACGACCTCTTGTCATCATTGCCGAGGATATTGAGGGTGAGGCTCTTGCCGTCTGCATTCTCAACAAGCTCCGTGGCCAGCTCCAGGTCGCTGCCGTCAAGGCTCCTGGCTTCGGTGACAACCGCAAGTCCATCCTCGGCGATCTCGGCATCCTGACCGACGGTACCGTCTTCACTGACGAGCTCGACGTCAAGCTTGAGAAGGCTACTCCCGATATGTTGGGCTCCACCGGCTCCATCACCATCACCAAGGAGGATACCATCATCCTCAACGGTAACGGCGGCAAGGACGCCATTGCTCAGCGATGCGAGCAGATCCGAGGTGTCATGGCTGACCCCACCACCTCTGAGTACGAGAAGGAGAAGCTCCAGGAGCGTCTCGCCAAGCTCTCTGGTGGTGTCGCCGTCATCAAGGTCGGTGGCTCTTCCGAGGTCGAGGTGGGCGAGAAGAAGGACCGATTCGTCGATGCCCTCAACGCCACCCGCGCCGCCGTTGAGGAGGGCATCCTGCCCGGTGGTGGTACTGCCCTGATCAAGGCCTCTGCCCAGGCCCTCGGCGACGTCAAGTCTGCCAACTTTGACCAGCAGCTTGGTGTCAGCATCGTCAAGAACGCCATCACCCGCCCTGCTCGCACCATCATTGAGAACGCCGGTCTCGAGGGTTCTGTTGTTGTCGGCAAGCTCACTGACGAGCACGCCGCTGACTTCAACAAGGGTTTCGACAGCGCCAAGGGCGAGTACGTCGACATGATCGCTTCCGGTATTCTTGACCCCTTCAAGGTCGTCCGCACTGGTCTCATCGATGCCAGCGGTGTTGCCTCTCTCCTGGGTACCACCGAGGTGGCCATCGTTGAGGCTCCCGAGGAGAAGGGCCCTGGCGGACCCCCCATGGGTGGCATGGGAGGTATGGGCGGCATGGGCGGCATGGGAGGCATGATGTAAGAGAGGGAATAATGCGATCACGTATTGTATAACAAAAATAAAAGCTGGGCGGGTGGACGGCGCACATGGTTTGCGTGTTATGATGGGACGGATGAAGTGGCCTTGCAATCTCCTCTCTACCAGTTCTCGACCACGACATTTGTCTTCATACCCCTTGCGGATTTTGAGGCCACATTTTGAGCCCTGTATACTAGCATTGACTGTGTAGCATTTTACGAAAAGATATGAGATCCATACGTTAAAAAGGGAAGACGGGAAGAGAAAAAAAGAGAGAATCATGTACAACCTTTGACTTGTTGCCCCGGGTGTTGTTGACATGTGCTACGCTGGTGTTTACAAAGCTTGGTGGAACTGTATTACTACGTAGTGCTTGGGCTTCACCGAGACAAGACCCTGGACGGCGGAGAAGACAGGGGTTTGTCGCATGAATGAGAGGATGTTTCCCTCCCTTGGCTGGGTTTGCAAATGAAAATCATGGCGGCCGTTGGCAGCGCAGCAACAGCAATGGCAACGGCAACGGCAACAGCAACATTGGATGGCAATGATAAGCTGACGAGGCACAATTGACACGCACGCCAGGGGGGTCACGTGGACGGTATCTCACTGGCAACGGGCCTCATAGGGGACCACCTAGGCCGGTAGGTACCTCCTCATGGGCTCCAGCTGGTCCCGTCGAGGTGAGTGGTGAGTGGGTGCAGGTGGTGGTGTTTTTCTCCCGCAACAAGGTGGCCCCGCCTTTTCTATGGGACGCTGTCCCCTACCGCCTAAATCCGCCCAACCCCCAAAGAGAGAGACAACCCATCCCACTTCCAAACCGTCTTGTCCTTGCCTTGCCTTGCTTCTCCTGCATCGTGAGACTCCTCCAACTGCAACTCTCGTCCTGATACCTCTCTCCGGTACGCACGCAATTCCTCCCCCCTCTCTGCATCACCTACAGCACCGTCCCTCGTCTTCGGCTTCAACCCACTACCCCTCTGTCGTGTCCCGATAGCTAACTCGCAAGCTCCCGCCAGCCCGTCCGCCCCTCATCCCAGAGAATCCCATCTCCTGACGTAGACCGCAACCATGGTAAGCTCGCCCGGCGTAGTCGACCGGCAAAAGACTCTATCCTAATCTGACCACGCTTCACAGTCTCAATCCGGGTTCGTTCCTCTCGCTCACCCTCCGCACCATTTATTCGCGCGCCGCTCTCTGTCCTCTCACCCCGCGCTTAATAAATGCTCCCCTCCCCCTCCTCTTCCTCCTCTTCTCCCCCTCGACCATGACGCCGCCGCCCGCCGCGGGGCAACACGCAGCTTCAAAAAATCTCTGAGACAGCCCGCGCTAACCCACCGCCTCCGTCTTGCAGAGCCACCGTTTCGCAGGACTGCATAACTGCCTACAATGACCTGAAGCTTAACAAGAAGTACAAGTACATCATCTACAAGCTCTCGGACGACTACAAGGAGATTGTTGTCGAGCACGCCTCCGAGAACGGTGACTGGGAGGACTTCCGTGAGAAGCTCGTCAACGCCACCTCCAAGAGCCGAACGGTACGCCTTGACAATTTCACCGACAATGCACGCCCAACATGTAGATCTGACCCGTGCTGTGTAGGGCGCTGTGGGCAAGGGTCCCCGATACGCCGTCTACGACTTCGAGTACAGCCTGGCCACTGGCGATGGTATCCGGTACGCATCTTTTTCCCCCGTCTTCTCATGGCTCAGCGCCATTGTACAGCTATCTGACACCCTGGCAGAAACAAGCTCACATTCATTGCCTGGTCCCCCGATGATGCCGGTATCCAGGTGCGTAACCCCCTGTGTCCCCACGTCAGTTACGAACCCATCGACTGACACCCCACTGCAGCCCAAGATGATCTACGCTTCCTCCAAGGAGGCCCTCAAGCGATCGCTCACCGGCATTGCCACCGAGCTGCAGGCCAACGACACTGATGACATCGAATACGACTCCATCATCAAGACCGTCAGCAAGGGTCTTGCTGGTTAAGAGCGCTGTCACGAATCAACCCAGCGCCGCCCGTCCCCAAACCCCCTTATAGAAACGGGCTGGCATTGAATTGAACATATTATGGGTCGCTTCAAGCGTTGAGAAGACCAAAATAACCAGATGATGTAGGAGTGTATTGTGGATGGAAGAAGCACGGGGATGATGGAAGTTGCCCCTGGGGAACGTTGAGCCATCGAGTTTACTTGAGGGGCAGGCACGTAAATTCTCAGATTTGCCAGCCCTTACCATGTACCGTACCACGGGAAAATAAACTCGCATGCCGGTATGTGGGATTATTGGCATCTTTTTATTGTCTATCGTGTTTCCGCTCTATCATGTTACCTCCGCTGCTCAGCCATCATGGACTTGCTTGGCTCGATTGCCAACTCGATCTGAAGAGACCTGATAGATTCTCCGCTTGTGACTCGTCCTTTAGCCGTTGCATCAAGAATCCCTTGAGATCGCTCCAGAACTCCTCCGTCTCCAGCGCATCCTTACCCGTAGCCGGGACCTCAGGGGCCGCTTCAGGCTCCTCGGGTGGGATGGCAGCAGCTCCTCCAATGACCATGACTGTGAACTCGATAGACATGTCCGTCTCTCCCAGGATGTCCTTGAGGATCTTGCTATCAGGCACAGGCTTCTTGTTGTGCAGGAGTTTTATCTTTGCGACGGGTATTCTCGTCTGCTTTTCGACAGTGCTCTTGATGTCCAGGATGGACGTGTCGAGGAGCTGCGATGTGAGCTTGATGCTCAGAGGAGGGTTACGCAGAGACTTGAGGGAGACGGTGACGCTTCGTTCGGAGCCGGGAGCAAGCTTGGTTGGCTTGCTCATGGTCTTGGACATGCGGGGGATGATGTACTGGACGATGACTTGTTAGTAGGGTCATGATTTGGGGAGCATGAGACCATACGGGTGGCCGAGCCGGGAAAGTCTTTGGATCCTCGACATGGTCGGCAGATAGTCGGATGGGCCGCGACTCTAGCGACCCAAGAAACGTCTGAGCAAAGGCAGTCTCGGACATGGTGAGAGCGTCGTGATAGTGATGGTGTTGAGCTTGATGAAGGTGGGGTTGAGCTTAGGTAGGGATGAGAGGTGGCTACAGTCGGAATAAGACAACACAGGGAGCCCTATAAGATGTGACCTGTTCAAAGCTGGCTAGGTCAATAAGACACAAGTACAAGAAAAGAACTGGGCTTAACCGCGTGCAGTCACAAACCCATCGTCATTCAGCGCTGGTGGGAGAAGCAATAGCCTAGCTCCACGCTGCAACAGTTGGGCGATCTCGCATGACTAAGCTGCGATGCGAAGTTCAGCCGATCTTATCGGGGACCCTTGTTATCGCCTGGCGCAAAGAAAAAAAAGTTTCGGCGGGGCCTTAGCTGGTGTCTACTCTGTAAAAGACAAGACGGGGAGGATTTCTACGTCTTGATCGAATTTCCCACCCAATCACTCACGAAACTCGATTTTCAAGATGGGTGTTGGACGTCGCATGAAGAAGCAGGGCCCGCCCCAACCTCTGTCCGAGGAGCACTTTGCAAAGCTCAAGCGCAAGGCCGGTCTGCCTGCCGATCCCGTCGTCGAGGCGCCCGAGAAGAAAAAGCGGAAAACCACAAAGGCCGTCGAGTCCAAGAGCAATGGCGTTTCTGCAAAGAAGGATGCTACCAAGAAGGCCAAGGGAGCCAAGCCTGTGAAGGCTGCTGCTCCGCCAGCGCCCAAGGCGAATGGCAAGACGAAGAAGGGGAAGAAGACCCCAGTGCCGGCACTGGAGGATCTGTCCGACGACGACGACGACGATATGGGCGATGAGTTTGACCTCGATGATCTAGAGGATGGTTCATTGGACTTGGAAGGCGCTGGTTTGAAGGACGATTTCCTCGACTCGGACGACGATTCAGTGTTTGACTCGGAAGAAGAGGGTGGAGGCCACGGAAAGGCCATGTTCTCCGAGGACGAGGACGAGTCGGACGCCGAGGAGAAGCTCACAGCCGCCAACATCGAGGGTCTCTCAAGGAAACTGGACGCCCAATTGGCAGAGGATGCCGCCGATGCGGACGCTGAGATGGCCGAGGAGGCCCTGCAGACCAACATCCACGGCGACAAGCCTCATATTCTGCAGGACGAAGATTCCGACGACGAGCTCGCGGCCAAGACCAATGCCCTTCTGGCGCCCGACCTGCAGCTTCTACGAACAAGAATCACCGAAAACATTCGCGTCCTCGACGACTTTGCCAACCTCTCCGAGGAGGGTCGTTCGAGGGCCGAGTACACGGCGCAGCTCATCAAGGATATCTGCGCCTACTACGGATACTCTGAATACCTAGCCAACAAACTCTTCAACCTCTTCACACCGCGCGAGGCCTTTGCCTTCTTTGAGGCTAACGAGTCGGCGCGTCCCGTCGTCATCCGTACAAACACCCTACGCACCCACCGTCGCGACCTCGCCCAGGCCCTCATCAACCGCGGTGTCACCCTCGAGCCCGTTGGCAAGTGGTCCAAGGTCGGCCTACAGGTCTTTGAGAGCAGCGTGCCCCTAGGTGCAACTCCCGAGTACCTCGCCGGTCACTACATCCTTCAGGCTGCCTCGTCTTTCCTGCCCTGCATGGCCCTCGAGCCCCAAGAGAACGAGCGCGTGCTCGATATGGCCGCTGCTCCCGGTGGAAAGACGACCTACATGGCTGCCATGATGAAGAACACAGGTGTCGTTGTCGCCAACGATCCTAACAAGGCCCGAGCAAAGGGTCTCATCGGAAACATCCACCGCCTCGGCACCCGTAACGTCATCGTCTCCAACTACGATGCCCGCGAGTTCCCCAAGCCCATGGGTGGTTTTGATCGTGTCCTGCTCGATGCCCCCTGCTCAGGAACCGGTGTCATCGCAAAGGATCCCAGCGTCAAGACCAACAAGACGGAACGCGACTTCATGCAGCTCCCCCATATCCAGAAGCAGCTTGTCCTTGCCGCCATCGACTCGGTCAACCACGCCTCCAAGACGGGCGGCTACATCGTCTACTCGACCTGCTCCGTCACGGTTGAAGAAAACGAGCAGGTCGTCCAGTACGCCCTGTCCCGCCGGCCCAACGTCCGCCTCGTCGACGCCGGCCTCCCCTTTGGAAAGGAGGGCTTCACCAGCTACATGGGCAAGAAGTTTGACCCTTCCATGCGCCACACGCGCCGCTACTATCCTCACACCTACAACGTCGACGGCTTCTTCGTCGCAAAGTTCCACAAGATCGGCCCCACGCCCGCCAAGGGCTCGGCGCCTCGCGACCGATCCTCCGGCCCGGCCGATGAGGACGAGGAGGTCATCGACAAGACACCCATTACTACCGATGATGATGAAGAGACCGGAAAGACAAAGAACAAGAATGACGACTTTGGCGGATGGGAGGATGACGAGGACAAGGAGTACATTGAAAAGGCCCGGAGGAACACCATGCGCCGAAGAGGTCTGGATCCAAGGAGTAATAGCAAGAAGGCAAAGAAGCAGAGTAAAAAATAGATACCAACCAACCGTGGGCGGCGGAGTTCTTGTCCAAAAAGAAGGTCTATGGGTTTTGACTTGGTTGCGCTGTTTCTGTAGAGTTATCATAGTTCATCTCACGCGTCGCATAATAAACAAAAGGGAGACGATTCCAAAGGGAAAGCGAGAAAAAAACCACAAGTCAAAATGGATCCAATGCTTCACCATGAACGCCTCGCGAGATAGTCTTAACGCCTCGTCAACGCCTCATGCACCATTCAACGCCTCAAAAACAATCGAAAGGAATGAATAACAAAAGGTATCCTGTGTGATTAAAACAAGTCATCAAGTTCATCTCATCATTAGATCCCCCGGCTTCCCAACCAAAGGGGGTTTTCCGCGTCCCATCGCGGTTTTTCTCTATCATCACCAAAACCCAAAGCCAGCCCAACCCGTTTTGTTTGCCCATAGAATACATGGTCATATCATCAACATCCCTTGGTGCTGGCAGTAAAACATAGAAACCCAAATAAAGACAAAGAAACCAAAGGTGCAAAGTAGAACCACCCATTACCGTGTCGTAAACCCACAAAACGAACCCAAACCATCCCAGGGTTTCCAGCCATGATGCTGCCGTGACAACCAGTGTTTGCTACTTACATCGTGCAAGGTGTTGTTTTGTGCTGTGTATCCACAAAGATCCGGTATGGTGGTATGCGTATTACAAGTTGTTGTTTAAACAGGTGTCGAGGAATGGTAAAAAGTCACTGAGGGCTGAAGGCTCCCTCACATTGCCAAGTCGTCGAATTGTGAGACAAGCTCGCGGATCGTCCATCGCCAAGCTTCACGGTCTCTGGATCCTCGGCCGATCCACTTCTCGCACTTCTTCCGCCACCTCTCCTCTTCTTCGCGTTGTCGTCTGATGAACTCGGGGCCAACATCGAACTCTTCACCCACGAGCCAGTCATCCTTAATGTCGCTAACACGGCCCTGAATGCCCTCGTCGTCGGCTGTGTTGTCTTCGAGGTCTGGAATGTCTTTGAAGACGTCCTCATCCTCATCGAGGGCATCGAAGCCATCCATGGGGTCGCTGAGTTCAGACTTGGGTTTTGAAGGCCCGTCAAGTTTAAGCCAGCACATGTTCTGCGGATCAAAGACCATGCCACCGACGACTTGGACGCCCTTGGTTGCGCTGATGTTCGTAATCAGCGCTGGGCGTGGTGTTGGTGTCTCCTTCTCGCGGGTGTTGTTTGAGACAATTGCCTGAGTTGGTGTTTGCAGTGGGGGCTCAAAGAGATTGAGGGCATTCTCATTGCCTTCCCATCGATAAGTCTCCGCGTTGTAATACATTCCATTCACCACTATAGGTTGGTCAGTATAGAACTGGTGTTCATTGGCCGAGGACTTACTCTTCGACTCCTTCCCACTATTCAGGTTCGAGATAAGGTGGGGTTTCGTCTGCTGGTGTCTCTTGTGCTTTCTGGACCGAACGGTCGGCTGAGGAAGAGAGGGATTGAGGTTGCTCCTCGTTGAGAGTTGAGAGAGGCGCTGGGTGTTCACGGGGGTCAACGGGCCACTGCTAGGAACTCGTTGCGCCAATGCAGTCTCTCGTGCGATCCTACTCGCGGCCGTGTCACGGGCAAAGTGAGGAGTAAAAGAGGGTCGAGGAGTCTGGGGTATTGAGGGAGATGTCGTCGAGTTCCGGTCCGGCAGAACGTTATGATAAAGCTTGTTCCGTAAAGCAGCCTTCGGTCCCGAAGTCGTGGGCTGCTTCAAATACTTGGTCTCGGTTTCTCTGGATGTTGGTAAATCATCAAATCCATCCAACTCATGCCCGTCACCAAAGTTCTTCTTGTTCTTTGGCTTGCTCAGGCGTTCCCAAGTGTCTGCCGCCACTCGGTAGCGATGATTGGGGCTGGGGGACCGCATTGTTGATCTGGAGATTGTGCGGGAGTGGGGCCGCAAGTCAATCGAGTTGTCCGAATCATGGCGACGGAACCCGCGGGTGCTCTTTGAGGTGACGTGTTGCGACTGTGACTGAGAGGCACCTGCAGGTAAGAATGGCAACTGAGATTTCCGAGTGGTTGCAGGGCTCTCGCTAGCGCTTTGTCGTTGCCGTTCCACGGGCGTCTTGGGTCGTATTCCAGACAATGGTCGGTTGTTTTCCGACCTTGATGGAGGCCGTTCGTTGCGATAGGAAGGCGGCTTGGCTGGTGAGTTCAGCGCACGAATGGCTGGCAGAGAACGCTTTTGTTTTAGAAGCTGGGCACTGGTTGTGGTTGGCTCAGTTCGAAGGGAGCTTGTTGATGTTCTAAGACCAAGCTCTCTCCTTCGGGGTGTTGGTGGCAGGCCCTGGGATGGCGATGATGATGTGGGCGTGGGAAGGCTGGCGACGGACGACTGTGCCGAATGGCCAAGTCTCGAATGCGAGCGGCGGCTTCGCTGGGGAATAGGGCCACCGCTCTCAGACACAGGCTCGAGTTGAGTTGAATGTGTCCGTTCATGGTGATTCAGCCGAGGGATCCGGGTTGAGTTGATAGGCTTATTCGTGAATGTGAGAGACACAGCCGCCTTGGGTCGGGCCGGGCTGGCGGGCCGCGTCTCCTTAACCTTGACGTTTTTATGAAGAGTGAGCTTGCTCGAGTCAAAGACATCTCCATCACCAAGATCGAGGCCGTCAAGAAAGTCTGGCTTGTCAGCTTCTGCCGAGGATGTCTTCTTTGGAGGTACAATGGGTTCCTCGGAAATTCGCTGTGGAGACCGGCTCTTCCGCCGCTGTTGGAGTCTCTCAGTCCAGTTGACAGGTCCAGGAGGAAGTACCAATCCGTCAAAAGTCTCGTCCTCACTCTCGGCGGTGATCGAACTCGATACACTTGGGCTAAGAGCCGACGCTGAGGAGCTTCGGGCAGATCGCGCATCTCGCCGCGTACCGCCGTATCGGGTACCAAGACTGCCCTCCCCCCAATCCAGCTCCTCCGACTGGTTGTGAGGGGTCTTGGGGATATCCTTTCTTGTAGAAAGCTTGAGCTTTCCATCTGATGGAAGTTCGAGATCCATCTCAAAATCATCCTCTGCATCTGTAGGCTTAGACTCTCTCTGAGGAGTAGGTGGTGTAATAAATGAAACAGGTTTAGGTGGTTGACGGCTCTTGGAGACTCTGATAGTGTCGCCGCCATCTCCAAAAAAGTCATCATCATCCTCAGCGTCCTTGAACCTGTCCAAGTTGATTGCTGCAGACAAGCTACTTGTGGCGGACTGGACAGATTCTCTCCGGTCATCCCTGACCAGAGACGCTGCAGCGGACTTGATCACGTTTGTTGGGCTAGCTTGGGTAGATGTTGAGCCGATGCTGACTTGTCGCAGGCTCTCGGGAAAGTCGGACTGGCTATGCTTCTTGATTTTGAGCCCTTGAGACATGTCGGGCAATTCCAGGTCGTTTTCCCAATCATCTTGGATGATTTTTCGTAGTTTTCGTCCACCCAAACGCTTAATAGTGCCGCCCATGAGGGCGGATGATGGTACATTTGTGGGTAGTGGGATACCAGCATTCTGAGCTGCAGTAATGGCGTCCAGAGTCGACTTCTCATCGTCTCCGGGGATGTGCACATGCTTCTCTTCTTCGCCCTCCAGCTCAGATCGGAAGGAGAAGTGAGATGAGCCCGAGTCGCGGCGCCGAGAAGAAGGCCGCGAGGGGATGTTTGTGGCGGTGGATGGGCTGCGGAAGGTTAAATCATCGCCTTCAACCAGAAAATCGTCATCATCCCAGTTTTCTATATCGGCCTCCACTGGTTGACGGGGTTTAAGTCGTAAAGGCTCCATGGTAGCGAGTATGTTGTATGTATGGTGCGCAATCTATCGTTCAGGTCCAAGAAAACGGAATGAAATCGCTGCTGGGACGACTGTTGGGACGCGATGTCAATTGCGCACAGTCATTCTTGTCAACGGCGACAGATCCCCGCATGCAGCAGCATCTCCTCCAGGCGTAGTGATGGCGTGGATGATGCGTGCGCGAATATGATTGCAAAGTCAAAAAGCAAAAAATCGAAATTTGTGGGAAACGGTCCTTTTCGATCCTGCAGCTGCTCCGGGGGTTGGTTGCTCGCTGGCGGCGTCTCGCTGGCCAACAGGCTCGGTGTGCGGAGACGAAGCGACGTAGTAGTAGATAAGGTGGTGTTGTGCGTTGGTGTTTTGCGGGCTCGCGACGTCGCGGGACTCAAGACGCACGAGACGAGGGTAAAAGAAAACAAGATCGACAGAAAACTCTCACACAAAGAGGGAAATCGGTTTTGATAGCTATAGCTGAGGATTTTTCGACGGTCGAGAGGGTGACGTGCGAGACAGATGGAGAGGTCAGGAATGCGGCCGGCGGGCTAGACAAAGGACGGTGGATGGTGGGTTGTTGTAAAGAGAAAGGCTGGGGGGTTGTACTGGGCGTGGCTGGAGGCGGTTCCCGCTAACTAATAAGGGACGTGCCTACCCACGATGAGGTTACGCCCACTGAGGCGACCCGGGCGACCAGGGCAACTTTGGTGCCGGGGGGACTGAGATCACCTAAAGATGGCAACGCTCGTCACCCTTGGTCGCTGCGCTACCGAGCACTACAGGGGACGCTACACCAAACCTGGCCCTCCGCACGAACAGGCCCCTGCCGTGAAGAAAATTCAGAGGCCGGTGCGAGGGGCAGCACGTGACTGCAGGCCTCGCCTGGAACAGGTCAAACAGCGAGTCCCTCCCCCAACGTTCGGGAGTGTTTGCCCCAGGGGACTCGTCCGATTGGTTCGGAGCCAAAATGTCGCGACAGACTTTTCTCTCACGCGTCATTGTCGCGACGGCAACTTGGGCACTAAAGAGGACGACAAACGTCCCGTCTGCAGGCCAGGCGTCAGCACTTGCACAGACGGGAGGCTGGTTGGCCTTGTTTCCAAGCTTTTGGTGCCTCCCGACTCATTCTCTGTGCCTGAATGAAGATGCCACCCCGAGAAGAGCAGAGATTTTCATGACTGACGTTGATGTTGGCTGACAAGAGCCTTGTTTTCTTTGTTGATGGAAAAACTTTGGCTCCCTCGTCGAGCACAATGGATAAATTAATTAACCACCCACCCTTCTGGAAGAAATGTGGTCACATTGTTCATGCGACTGTCATGCCGGCACTCAACTCCACCTGGACGCGGGCACGATCTCGAGGCCAGCTGCCAGGCCCTCCCTGGAGCTGTCTAGGGGTCCTGGAGAAAAGGCCACTACAGCCCAGCCCGTCAGGTTACGCGGTTGAAGGGACCACGTATCGCCATGACGAAATGTGAAGCAAAGAGTTGGATTTAGACAATAAAACACCCAGGATATAACTGGGAAACTATTTTTAATCTATCTGTGAATCGGATCTTTGATTCTTACTTGATTCTTGATCAGTCTTCGTCTGCCCAGGAGCAAGGATATCTCGACCCGTACAGGGGCAAGGTGGATGGACACCTCTCCCGACCCTGAATCACTGTGAATCGTTGTAGAAAGCCATTGTAGAGGCAGCTGGGCCTAGAGCGGCTTGGTCACGATCATGCTCGCCCTGTTACGTACCAAGTCTAGACTCCCGTCGTTGTGCCTGTTTAGAGAAATTCTAGCCTCCAGCTGAATGGTAGCTGAAGCTCCTAGTGAGGTACAGGACGAGGTGGTGCCTGGAGCGGGCGGCCATGTGGCCTCCACTGGAGATCCAGCGCTGCCCTGGCCTAACTCTGGCGGCCTGCAGCCTGCAGCCTGCCGCTCTTACTTACATACAGGACAGCTCTCGCAGCTGCCTACGCCCATGCCGTTTAGATCCAGATCGAATCACTTTCTAAAAAGGGCGACGCCTCTCTTCATCTCGACTTCATTCCCGTCAACAATTACAGTTGAATTGCCTCCCTCCCCTCATTCTACTCCAACTCCACCGACTGCCCCTGTCTGAATCTTGCGCCCGGGCGCTCGCTCAAATCCTAGACTCTGCGGATCAGCCGAAGGTCCAAGCACTCGCCAACAACAGATCATCAGCAAACTAGCAGAAGACCAGGCTCATGATCGACTTACTGGACCCTAATATCCTCACCCTCGCCCTCACGCCCCCTCCGGTTGCTCTCATCGTCGCCTCATTACTCCCTCTCTGTTTGCTGTGGCGCCCGTGAAGGCTACCGTAGCCGGATCTTGTTTATACTGCAGAGCACACGAAACAAAACAACCTCCATTCTTGGGGTTAGCCAACTGCAGCGCTTACCAAGCCCGTCTCCTCGGCCCGTGTCTCGTTCTCAAACAACAAACGCACCCAACGGCTTCGCTTCCGTCCGAGATCATTCCCGTCGCGCCGCCATCTGTCATCATTCCACTCTTCGTATCGCCCAAATCACGAGAATCCTTCTGGACCCCGCGAGTCCGTGTGACATCAGCACTGATCAGGTCCCCTTCCCGTCTCTTCCCGCCGCATCTCTCCACCCATGGCCCAGGCATACGTCCTGAGATTCGCCCGCAGCGACGATAAGTCCGCTTTCGTCCTCGTCCAAGTCACTCCCAAGGGTTCAAAGCGACTGGATCTGAAGCTGGTGGGCACCGAGGGCGAGGCGCCATATGTCGCATCATGCAAGTCATCCCATTCCCCCTCCATTACATCGTAATCTAGGAACCCCGGTCCGCAATTTCCAGCACTGACGTGAATTTTGCAATGCTCGATTCTAACCTTGCTTGTTAGTGAAACACGATAGGGTTGTTTCTTTACGTGTCAAGAATTGTCCAGCTTCCGAGGCCGAATGGCAGCAGATCCTCGAGGACCTGTTTCACCAAGAACCGCTTCCGGACATACAGGCCACAGCCACAGTCCAGAGTGAGAAGTCTATCTCAATCACCATTCGCAAAGAGATCCAAGGCATTACCGTGAGACTATCATGACGCCTCTGAAACTAGAGCTAGGTGCTAACCGTTTTAGCAACGCCTTGGCTCCGTAACCCTGCACCATGATCCAGATGAGGCCATTGAGCTGTTCGAGTGGTGCGGTGCGGCGGTTGAGACGTCCGCCGCCAGTAAGCAGGCCGTGGCTGACTTGACAGTCAAGTCGGCCGACTTGGAGGCTGCCGTGATTCAACTTCAGTCCCAGCTGGAGGAGTTGATCCGGGCCAAGGAGGAAGACGAGACCACCCTGTTGAGAAAGTTCCGGGACCTTTTGAATGAGAAGAAGGTCAAGATTCGTGAGCAGCAACAAGTGCTGGCATCAACTACCTTCAATGCCAGTATGCCGGGCCACTCGCAACCATCACAGCTTGTTGAGCCCAAAATTGAGGAACCAGAAGAGCCAAGGAAACCGAAAAAGACCACACGCAAAGCGGGTAAATCTAGGGCATCAAAAAGAAAGACACCTGCCTCAAAGAGGATAGAAGAGTCAGAAGACGAAGAGGATATTCAGGCCATGGAAGTCGACAACATTAAGCAAGAGGCCGACGACACTGATCCTGGAAACACGACAGAAGCGACCGCATCCGTTGATAGTGACGAGGATGACGAAGGTGATATGGCTGCGCTTTCGAGCTCCTCCCAGCAACAGGCTGCGTCAGGGTCAACCACCTCCACTCAAAAAGACAAGACACCTGCAAAAGCTGCCGAGCAACCCCCGCCTCGAAGAGATCTCCCGTTTCAGTTGAGAGGGTCGGCCAAGCCTGCTCCCGCGCCCACGGGGAGTGAAACAGAATCCGATGACGAGTTATGAGTTATGAGTTATGACATTCAGATGTTTGAAAAGTCATGCGTGTCTAGACAGTCCATGTATGAACTTAGATCTATTTTATGCGGACATCAGCGTCCACTGCTTGAGGCTAACCGCCGTTTCTATCATAACACATTGCGACGTAACGTTAGTCCTTGCTTAGGACCTATCATTCTCGTCGAACTTCTTCTTCCAGAATCCACGGAAATGCTTCTGACTACCAAGCTTTGAGATCTCGGCAACCTCCTCGGGTGTCAGCTTAAACTTGGGCAGTCTAGACAGGTAGCCCTCGAGTCTTTCAACCTTGTTGCTCGTTGTGAGTGCGATAATATCCTGGTCAATGACCCAACGCAGACCAATCTCGGACTCAGTGACACCATACTTCTGGGCCAGCTTGGTATAAAGCCCATCAACAGGGCCACCCTTGGCTGTCACGAGAGGGGTAAGGGGTCCATATGAAGATACAGCGATGTTGTGCTTCTTGTGGAAGTCAACGAGATTACCATGCTGGAGGTACGGGTGGTACTCGATCTGGTTGATTGCGGGCTTGATCTTGGCTGTCTTGAGGATGGCCTCGAGGTGAACCTGCAGGAAATTGGAAACGCCAATGGACTTGGCACGGCCAGACTCCTTGAGCTGCTCAAGCTCAGCCCAGCGCGTCTGCAAGTCTTGGTCGGTCTCGGCGAACCAGGGGCCATGGATCAGGTACAAATCCACGTAGTCGAGACCAAGCTTTTTGAGGGAGACATCAAATGACTCGATGGCCGAACCCTTCTTTTCAGCAGGGATCTTGGTGGTGACAAAAAGCTGCTCCCGGGGAACGCCGCCAGCCTTGATAGCCTGGCCAAGCTCCTCTTCGTTGCCGTAAACTAGTAATTGTCAGGCATGCCTTGGCTTCGCAGGAGGAGTCAGACTAACCTTCAGCACCGTCGAGGTGACGGTATCCAGCCTTGATGGCCTTGGTAGTGATGTCCACTACATGAGCGTCAAGCCCGCTATTAGGGTCATCCTTGTATTGAGCAGTGCCAAGACCGAAAGCAAGCTGCTACCTGTCAGCGTTCTGTCAATGCGATAACAAAGCCATTGTTGGATGACATCGGATCTTTGACAGCCGAGCCTCGGCAGTTGGAAGGAAAACGTACAACCGGGATCTCGTTGCCGTCATTGAGTTTGTAGTGGGGGATATCTAGTGGGGTACCAGTGCTGCCCATCTTGAAGGCTGTCCTCGGAGAGGGAAGGGAAGAGGTCAATGAGACAGTCCTTTTGACAGAGCTTGAGATGGATGTTGGAGAAAGTTTTGCAGCTCTACGGGATAAGTACGGTAGCAATTGGAATTCATAGGCAAGAGCCGCAGCCATGGATGGGAAGCTGCGTCGTTTTAAGAAAGAAGGTCCCAGACCCTCCCCCACCTACGACTCGATGTGGTATGGCGATCGCGAGTGGGACAATGCCGTGATTTATAATGGATGTCGGCCGAGCGAGCTCGGCGCAGGGTTGAGGTGTGTATGAGGCGATAAAGGGCAAATCGGCAGGTACCTTGGGGTTCTATTGGGTTCTCCAGCTGAACTTGGGCTGTCCAAAACGCGCCCTGTAGGGTGTCGAGTGTGGCATGCATTACAGTACCCGTGTAGTGACCGGTCTTCGGACCGCCTGCAACGATGATTCGACACTAGCTGGGTAGGTGAGTTTTACCTCGATGACGTTGTGCCTAGGAGATTGCGTGCGTGGAACTGGTACCTGTGGTTGTTGCACATGATTTATTTGTTGTCTGTAGAAATCATAGATATTAGCTCAGCCTGGATAAACGGCGCAGGGCGAGAAGTCCATGCGTATATACTTGAACCCTATCCAGGCTTTTAGGGTAGCCAACCAGGTTGGAGTCGCATAACCATAGGAGGCAGTAGAGCGTACATGCGATGAGCCTCACATGGGAGCGTGCAAGACTCGGCAGTATGGGCCAACTGGCCATGCTTGCGAATAATTGTCTGTCTGTATATGTTGTTCTAAAGGTAGGTAGAGGCGCTGCTTCTATATCTTAAAAGCCAAGCAACAACCCCTCTATTTCTACACGGGCAGTTATAAACCAACGCAATAGCTCCCCGGACCGATCAAGTGACCGGCAACCATGCCGACCAAATCAAAGATCAATGTCCTACACGGCACTCGATTCAAATACATCTCGGGATCATGAACATGAGGTCAAAATCGCGGCCCGGTTCCGTCTTACATGCGTCCGGATAACCGGGGTCATCGGCGTTGACAATGTGGGGTCGCCGAAGCCCCGGAATTGTGATGTCAGGATAGGCGATAGTAACCGTCAGGATCGGAGAGGGTGCATTGCCACTTTTTGTCAGCCAAACGCCGTCCATCTGCCCCCTCAGATATCGCCATGCACCCATGATATCCGCTAATGTGTGCCATCCCCGAATGATTCCAAATGCATCATTAAATCCCTCCTCCCTCCCGACTCAAAAGCACCACGCCCGCCGTTGATGCTCTGCCGCAACGCCCTCCGCAGAGCTGTCCCGCGCTCCCACTCACAGAGAATCAACCAAATGGCTGCTCATCTCTCCAACGGCGCAGCGGCGCCTGCTCCCAACGCATCGACATACCAGGGCGCATCCCTCGAGGATCTCCCCAAGTCCTGGCGCTTCACTGAATCGCTTCCCACCGACGCCGTCTTCCCCACGCCCGCCGAATCTCACAAGACTCCCCGAGACCAGATAACGCCTCGTCAAGTCCGTGACGCAATCTTCACATGGGTGCGCCCAGCAGAGCAGAAGGATCCCGAACTCCTTGCAGTTAGTCCGGCTGCATTGCGCGACCTGGGTATCAAGGCTGGGGAGGAGAAGACGGAAGACTTCAAGCAACTCGTCGCCGGAAACAAATTATATGGCTGGGACGAGGAGAAGCTCGAGGGAGGATATCCATGGGCGCAATGCTACGGAGGCTTTCAATTCGGACAATGGGCTGGTCAACTCGGTGATGGCAGAGCTATCTCTCTGTTCGAGACGACCAATCCTGCCTCCGGCGAGCGCTACGAGCTGCAGCTCAAGGGTGCTGGCTTGACGCCGTACTCGCGCTTCGCCGATGGAAAAGCAGTCCTCCGGTCCAGCATTCGCGAGTTTGTCGTTTCCGAGGCTCTAAATGCGCTCAAGATCCCTACCACAAGAGCTTTGTCGCTTACCCTGCTACCAAACTCAAAGGTCCTGCGGGAGAGAATCGAGCCGGGAGCTATTGTGTTGCGCTTCGCGCAGTCCTGGCTGCGTCTCGGAAACTTCGATATCCTTCGCGCTAGAGGAGACCGCAAGTTGATCAGAAAGTTGGCTACCTACATTGCCGAGGACGTTTTCGGCGGTTGGGATAAGCTGCCGGCTGTGCTGGACAATCCAGATGAACCCACAACTTCACCACCGCCGAAGCGAGGGGTAGCGGCGGACGGAGTTGAAGGAGCCGAGGGAGCCGAAGAGAATCGGTTTACTAGACTTTACCGAGAGATTGTTAGGCGAAATGCCACGACTGTGGCTCACTGGCAAGCATATGGTTTCATGAACGGTGTCCTGGTGAGTAATTTGCCCTAGGATGCAAAAGCAGACGTCGACTGACACTATGTGACAGAACACAGACAACACCTCCATCTATGGACTGTCGATAGACTTTGGTCCATTCGCTTTCATGGACAACTTTGATCCAACATATACGCCAAATCACGATGATTACGCTCTGCGATATAGCTATAGGAATCAACCCACCATCATCTGGTGGAACCTTGTTCGTTTCGGTGAGGCCATCGGAGAGCTGATGGGAATGGGCGCCAATGTGGATGACCCAACTTACATCTCTGATGGTGTTACGAAAGAGCAAGAACCAGATGTTGTGGCCAGGGCTGAGAAGCTCATCACACAAGCAGGAGAAGAGTTCAAAGCTGTATTCATGAACGAATACAAGCGTCTCATGACTGCTCGTCTTGGTCTGAGAACCCACAAGGACTCTGATTTTGACGTGCTTTACAGCGAAGCTCTAGACACCTTGGAAGCTCTAGAGCTGGACTTTCATCACTTCTTCCGCCGTCTTAGCAGCATCAAGTTGCAAGATTTGGCTACCGAGGAGGACCGCAAGGCGAATGCGTCCATCTTCTTCCACAAAGAAGGCCCGCCTATGCTCAGCACAGAAGAAGGGGCTAGAGAGCGCATTGCCAAGTGGCTGGCAAGCTGGCGGGAGCGTATTATCGAAGACTGGAAGGACGAGGGCGAGAACGTGTCTGAAGCCAAAGACAATGAGCGAATCGAGGCGATGAAGCAGGTGAACCCGAACTTTATCCCTCGGGGCTGGATCCTCGACGAGGTTATCCAACGCGTGGAAAAAGACGGCGAGAGAGACGTGCTGGATCGTATCATGCACATGTCTCTCAACCCCTTCGAAGATCGTTGGGACGAACAGACATTTGACGGAAAGGCATACAAGGGCGATAAGGATGAGGAACTTCGCTGGACTGCTGATCCCCCGAAAACCGAGCGAGCCATGCAGTGCAGTTGCAGCTCGTAGATGAGATAAATGATTGTGTAGCACATCAAGATCCCTAGAGCATCAACTCTTCACGGCCTCGAAAGTCTACGACTATCCAAACTGGTGATATGTAACGACCGGCGGTAAGAGGCAGCGGTCATGGAGATTGGTTACTCTCCCATGCTTCCATAAACGGCGTGAATATTTCTCTGGAGCACAAGATAGAGGAAGACTCGACTGAAGCAACAGACCTGCCGAAGTAGTTCTGTCGCGCAAGCTCACCTACAATAAAGTGTGCCCGTGTACAATTATTTGGTGAAGAAAGAAAAGAAAGAAAAAATTCCAGAGCTCCGGCCACAATTTACGGCAATGAGGAGTCGGGGCCGAGCATGGTTGCCTCAGGCAGACAGAAGTGGGTGCGGACCAATGAGCATCAATGTAAATTAATCGCGGACTAGCGCCACTAAATCCATCACCCGAACAGCAGTTCCCTTTCGAGACGTCAACGATTGAGCACATATTCGCCGCATCGGCCTGCAACGTTCATCTCCTTCACTCCGTCAAGGCGACACGATGCTCCGACATACTCTAGCTCGTTCGGCTTGGCGGACCAGCCGGCGGGCGGCCAATGTCTCGCGAGCCTTCGCGACGACGAGCCAACGTCCTGCCGAGGTGGAGCTGACAATTGGTGAGCAGCTTTGTGTATCGAGCCATTGACCGTCCGAGGAAGGCTAACAGTGTCCCCAGATGGAAAGAAGGTCTCGATTGAAGGTATGCTTCGACGTTTGGCCCGTTTGCGAGGTCTTGTTCTGACGCCATTGCAGCCGGTTCGGCTCTCATCCAGGCCTGCGAGAAGGCGGGAGTGACAGTCCCAAGGTAAGTTGAGATAGCTGCAACGAGATTGAATTGCCTACTGACATTGTCTAGATACTGCTACCATGAGTACGACATCTCCGAGCGCTCCTTCGACCGATATATCGCTGACAATGCTTCAGGAAGCTTATGATTGCCGGAAACTGCCGAATGTGCCTGGTGGAGGTTGAGAAGGCCCCGAAGCCCGTCGCCTCTTGTGCCTGGCCCGTACAACCCGGAATGGTCGTCAAGACCAACTCACCACTTACCCACAAGGCCCGCGAGGGTGTTATGGAGTTCCTGCTCGCCAACCACCCCCTCGACTGTCCCATTTGTGACCAGGGTGGTGAGTGTGATCTCCAGGACCAGTCTATGCGTTACGGTGCCGACCGAGGTCGATTCCACGAGATTGGCGGCAAGCGAGCCGTCGAGGACAAGAACATTGGCCCCCTAATCAAGACGTCTATGAACCGATGCATTCACTGCACACGATGTGTCCGTTTCGCCAACGACATTGCCGGAGCTCCGGAGCTCGGCTCCACTGGTCGTGGTAACGACCTCCAGATTGGCACCTACCTCGAAAAGAACCTGGACTCGGAGATGTCTGGTAACGTTATCGATCTCTGCCCCGTCGGTGCCCTCACATCCAAGCCCTACGCCTTCCGAGCCCGTCCCTGGGAGCTGAAGCACACCGAGTCGATCGACGTTCTCGATGGTCTCGGTTCCAATATCCGAGTCGACTCTCGTGGCCTCGAGGTCATGCGTATTCTCCCCCGACTTAACGACGACGTGAACGAGGAATGGATCAACGACAAGACTCGATTCGCCTGCGACGGTCTCAAGACCCAGCGATTGACCATGCCCTTGGTCCGCCGCGAGGGCCGATTCGAGCCCGCCGACTGGGAGGAGGCCCTGTCCGAGGTTGCCCGAGCATGGCAGGTCAAGAACCCCCAGGGCAACGAGTTCAAGGTTATTGCCGGCGCTCTTACTGAGGTTGAATCTCTGGTTGTTGCGAAGGACATGGCAAACAAGCTCGGCTCTGAGAACCTCGCTCTGGATACCCCTACTGGCAGCCAGCCTATCGCCCACGGTGTCGACGTTCGATCTAACTTCCTATTCAACTCCCAGATCTGGGGTATCGAGGAAGCCGACGCCATCCTGATTGTTGGTAGCAACCCCAGACATGAGGCCGCCGTTCTCAACGCCCGTATCCGAAAGCAATGGCTCCGATCTGATCTAGAGATTGGTGTTGTTGGCGAGACCTGGGATTCTACCTTCGAGTTCGATCACCTCGGTACCGACCACAACGCTCTTAAGCAGGCTCTTGCCGGCCCCTTCGGCGAGAAGCTCAAGGCTGCTAAGCGACCCATGATCATCGTGGGCTCTGGTGTCACTGACCACGCCGATGCCAAGGCCTTCTACGAGACCATTGGTTCCTTCGTCGAGAAGCACGCTAGCAACTTCCGAACTGAGGAGTGGCAGGGCTACAACGTCCTCCAGCGTGAGGCTTCGCGTGCCGGTGCTTTCGAGGTTGGCTTCACCACTCCCTCCGCCGAGGTTGCCGAGACCAAGCCCAAGTTCGTCTGGCTCCTGGGTGCCGATGAGGTCAACGAAGCCGACATTCCCAAGGACGCCTTCGTTGTCTACCAGGGCCACCACGGTGACAAGGGTGCTCAGATCGCCGATATCATCCTCCCTGGTGCCGCCTACACCGAGAAGGCCGGTACTTATATCAACACCGAGGGCCGAGTCCAGATGACCCGAGCTGCCACCTCTCTGCCTGGCGCTGCCCGAACAGACTGGAAGATCCTCCGAGCTGTCAGCGAGTTCCTCGGCGCTCCTCTCCCGTACGATGATGTTGCCATGGTTCGAGACCGCATGGTCGAGATCAGCCCTGCCCTCGCCGCCTACGATGTCGTTGAGCCTGTCGCTCTCCCTGCTCTGAGCAGGGTTCAGCTCGTGGACCAGAACAAGGCCCCTACGGTCAGCGGTACACCCCTCAAGAAGGTTATCGACAACTTCTATTTCACAGATGTTATCTCGCGAAGGTATGTTACATGATCTGGTACAAATTTTCCACTGAACAATCCTGCTAACGCCTGTTTCTAGCTCGCCGACAATGGCGCGCTGCTCGGCGGCCAAGGCCACGGGTGACCCCCGAACAAACTTTATGGCTCCTGGTATGGAGGAGGATAGGCCCATGGGGCAGGTCGAGTACGGAGCATAAAGAGGCGGCGGCTGTAAAAGAATAGAAAGATTTCCTTGTTTTTGCGTCTGGGAAGTTCGTAGTGTTTGTACATATATGACGTCCGGCTGGAGGGTGAAGGCAAATAAGTTGAATACCCGTTTTCCTGGCTGCGACGTGAACATTTCAAGACCCTTGTTTAATAAGCGGCCTTGGGTCTGTTATTGTTGGGAAGAAACATTTCCCGGTGCCTGTTTTGGATAGGCGTGATCTTGATGGACGGTTTCTTGAGGATGCCGGGCCTAGTAAGCGTGGTGTTGATGGCGCGTTGGCCTGATCGGTGAGCCCATTCCTACTTGGCCGTACCTCCCAGGTCTTCCTTGGCCTGTTCTTTCCTGAGTTCTGCCTCGAACTCGGTCCGTCGTTTGGCTACGTGATCCTCGCGGGTCTCACCCATCTCCGCCGCAAAATCGGCAAACTGCATCATCTGCTTGGCCTGGCGCTCACGCAGCGAGCGTGCCTGCTGGGGTTGAAAGACGGGTTTGGCAGCCCCGGAAAGATTGTAGTCCTTGCCTCTTTCAGGCTCAGCCTCCATGTTGGCGATCATTGCGGCCTGGTCTTTCGGATGGAGACCTCGTGGGAGCTCCGGGGATACCTGACCCGTCTTTTGCTCTAGCGCCTCGAAGCGGCGGCCTTCCTGGAAGATGCGTTGGCGCTCGCGGTAGCAGAGAGCGAGGAAGTTTTCGCGGCTGGCGATGGCGTGCGAGTCCATGGCCTCGAGCTCCTTCTGCATGGCCTCTACTTTGGTGGTGGTGAAGGGGTTGTAGGTATCCTTGAAGGTGCTGGAGTCGGTGATGGGGACGAAGATGGAGGGGGCCAGGCTTCCGAGGACGGGTATGATGGGATGGCCATCTGGATCGGGGATCTGGTCTAGATCAGACATTCCTGTTCGCGCTTGAGGTGCTGCCGTTGAGGGATCCGTCATGGAAGTTTTGCGTGGAGGCTGCGCCATGTTTGCTTGCTTAGGGCTTCCGCAAAGATGCACCGGAATTTCAAAACAATCTAATCTTCATGATATTCCCTAACCCTCAGGTTGCGATCAAGGTCTGGTCGCTGTCGCCTAGAGCAGAGCAGTGCAGCGTTGCAGTCTGGGCGTCGCGCGCATGTGACGATGTGAGGCTGAGGCTGAGGATGTTGGAGGTGAGTGGGTGGGTGGAGGGTGATGGCCAGAGGGCTGACGGGGTTTTGGCTACAATTGGTACCTGCATAAGTCAGAGGTGGCTTTCGCTCAGACAGCAGCATGTGAAATACGCCGATCAGGGGCCGCCGATAGACTTTGACAGGAGACGTCGGAGGCTATTTTAGCTGTTAGATCGGCGTGGAATTGCTTACACACATGGGTAGGCTCCATCATACTGCTAGGCCGTAGTGTATGTAGGTAAGGTAGGTATACTGAAGGCGACAAGTCAACAGGACGGCAATGTCTAAATTTCCAAGTACCAGGTAGAATGATTAACTTAAACATTGCCTTGAATATAATCTTGAGTACAAGAACTCTATGACATGACTGGCGGTGCTTCAAAAGTATGGTAACATCTACACACCAGCCTGTCCTCATTATGTGCACACCAGCCTCCCCTCTCTTTAGTATGAACACAATCGTTATCCCTTACTCCAGAAAGCGCCTTGACCTTTTACATTTTGTCCTTCTCTTAACTGGCTGGTGGCTGAGGTTGTCGCGACAGTCTCCGTCTTTCACGCCTTCCCACCACATTCGTCTGTGACTTATCCAACCTGTGCTGAATTAGTGACCTGGACGGTCGAGCGGGTGCATCGCCCGGGAAACCCTTCTCCCAAGGCTGGTATAGTCGTGGTATCTTGGGTAATAGGAGGCGGTTGTTTCGATACAAGCTTGAGTGATGCTTGACGCCCAGGTCACCCTCCTGCCTGGGAATATCAAGTCCTCGAGCACATTTGCCGCTGAAACTGCCGTCACCCCCGAGATGGCAGCACGTTCCGAACATATTCCCTCACAAGTCGTAGTGCCGCCCTCACTAGATCTTCTAACCGTCGGTCCTTGCGCTTCCTCATCCACAGCAGCACGACAGCCAGGATGATGAGGTCAGCAACGAGGTGCTTCATCACTAACCAGGCGAACCATTTCACCCAGGCTGGAAAACTGCGTTCCTTCTCCGCCCGCCACTCCCGACCTGTCGTGATCTGCTCCCGTAGCGCGGCCACCTCGGCTGACATGGTCGTCAGGGCTCGTTCCACTTTTCGCTGCCACCGGCTTCCGCGTTGGACTGGGCCTTGTGCTTCTTCCATCTCGTCCTCGAGGTCTAATTGTCGTTGTGATCGCAATTCCGCTTCGTCGTGCTCGCTCATAGGGCTGATGACCTTCATCGGGCCCTCGACATCGCTGGCTTGTTCTCCGAAGCGCTGGGAGGCACCGGTAGATCGGTTGGCTCTCGGTGAGGACATGGACGAGCTGGGGCTATTGTGTTTGATCTGGTTCCATACGAATTCGAGCTCGGCGACGAGTTCCTTGGCGTCCCTGGTAGGGCATGTCAGTTCAATTCGGCTGTATCTGCAGCTTGTGCCGAAGGGGAGGGTCGGGGAGGAGAGGAGGGCACTTACGGCGTGGTCGCATATCGATGCATGGTGTCTATTAGGGCCTCGACGTATCTCCTCTTGGATTCTGTCCGGCTGAGACCCTTCTGTAGATTCCACGCATCCCACTTGTCCTTCTCGCGCTGTAGGTCGTCGGGAGACATTCCCGAGGCGGCCGTCGGTCGCTCCATGACGCCGTCCACATCGCCCTCCATTGCCTGCTTGTAGAGTCCATAGAGCCGGAGTCGATCGTTCGGAGGTGGTCGTGACGCGCCCGTCTTGGGTATCTTTTTTACCGTGTTGAGGGCGTGGACGAACACGCGATCTGCACATCATCACGTCAGCCGTTGAACGATGCGATGCGTCTCTGCCCCGGATTCGCAAGGGTGCAGGCGTCGGAACCAGCAAGACGGCAGCATACCCACTGAATCCGCCATCTTGGGCGGCTGTGTCGTAGGAGGCGGCTCGCGGCTCGGAGGCTGCGACCGGTGGATGGGCGTTAAGCGATGCGTTGTGTCGAGGTTGAGGTTCTGTATATCCTTTATCGGCGCCTGGGCCGTCCGAACCGCGGCTTGTTGGCCGAGATAACCCCACTGACACCACTAAGAAGGCGGCCAGAGGAGCAACAGGCCGAGCAGAGTATTAACAGGTCAAGAATAATGAATAAAACAAATAAAGAAGAGGGTAATCGCCGGCGTAAAGATTCTAAGACGCCCTTTCGCGCGGATGCTATGACTCCATTGGGAAAGTTAAACAAGAAGAGGAAGAGGGCGCACGACGGGAAAGGAAGGGGAGAAAAGGGGACCGGGCTAATGCTCGACTGGATCAGAAGCGATGATGATGCTAGATCTGAATTGCGGAGGCCGTTTATCGGCAAATGGTTTGACCTCGGCGCGGCGCAACAAACTCGGGGTTGCGGTTACAGGGCCCGTCCCCACTGGAGCACTCAGCCCAGGGGACCGGGGCCCTTCCATCAATTGGGGCATCCGGGGCATTGGCATGAAGTGGGTTGCAGCTGGAGCAGTACGGTCTGGTTAGGTCAATTCAGGGCCAGAGATGTCGGGAGGATGGGGATTGCTGTGCCCCCCTCACTGTGTCGTGCGTGTCGTGTTTTGCGGCGTTGGACCGAGACACGTGAAGACGGCGGTCGAGTAATTTTATTAATCCTTGTGCTTAGCTTATGCGATGCTACTGAGTCATTCTCTAGGACATTGTGCGTCTGTGCAAGTGATTTGTGCTTGGTTCTTGGCCGAATTAATACCTTAATGCAATGAGAAGCCCTCGTCGTCCTCGGAGAGTATCAAGTTGAAACAAGCGCCGGTTACCACCAACAAGACAATGTCCCCCAGACCATGAGGTCAAGATTAGGCCTAAACATACCTATAGGATTATTCATGAGGAAGGCAAGTCTTTTAGTTTTTTATAATTATTTTTACCTAATCATGGCCTTTGTTCTTTGCAGAGTATTCGGAACGACGGCACGGTATTGGAAAGCCAGGAATGCATTAACTCAATCTCAGATCAAGTGGACAACACAATATTGCCTCTGTTCATGCCTAGATACATCAACAGAGGCCCAGAACTCCAAGTCTCCATCTATATTCGGTATGTGTATTCGGGTATCAACTCCTGTGACAATTCTGACCATTCCCAGTTCAATGCAAAGCACATTCTGTTATGCCGATTCTTTCGACGCGTGGATCGCATCCAAGAACGCCTTTTTCTTGTCCCCATACAGCTTCATCAGCTTCCTGTTCTCCAATGCAGCATTCGCCGCTTTGGCTCCCGCTTCCGTCTTCTTAAGAGCTGTCCCAATCCCGAGAAGTTTGTTTGTCTCTCCCCATCCGTCCAAGAACACCCCAATCGCGAAGAGGGGGAGGTGTAGATTCTTGTCTTTCTTGTGGCAAGGCATGTCTTCATATCGGATCTTGACGCCTTTGACGACCATGATCTGGGCGAGCCGTTCCTTTGGCGAAACTTCCTTCTTGGGCATTTCTGGACCATCCTGGGTGGTTTGCTTCTTTGACGCCTTGGATTCGCGAACTCTCTGTGCTTGCTGAATCTGGTCCTTGATCGTTCGACTCCAGAGTGCCTTGAGCCAAGTTGCGGCGTTGGCTCGTCCGTGGACGGGATCTGATCGGACAACTGCTCCAACGTAGGCCTCGAAAACGTCGCCTTGAATCTTGATGACATCCTTGTCTCTCGGGCTCGTCTGCATCAGGTACTCCATGGTGCCCATATCTTTGGGCAGCCGGGTTTTCTTTTCCAGTCCATATTGTCGGTAATAATCCGCCAGGGTAATGTTGCGAACTAGTTGCTCGCGGATCTGAGAGCACCGCCCATGTGGTAGCGTGTCCCCAAAGGTGTTCATCACCAACTCTGTAGCGAGCATCTCGAGAATAGCATCGCCATACCACTCAAGCGTCTCATAGTTGGGTCCATGGCCGATTCCGGGGTGACTAAAAGTCGCAATTTCCAAATCGGGGTCCAAGATTGGGGGCAGAGGCGGTATACTGTCTGGAATTTCTGACGAAGTCCAGAGAGTGATGTCAGGGAACACTGAGCCGAACGAGTTGGATGTCTGTTGGCGCTTTCGAGCGCCTTCATCTTGGGAGCCCCGGCGTTTGCTCATTTCCTTCTATACAGATATCGATATGTCGTGACTCTATGAATATCGGATGTGGAAATATGTAGGATGTTGTTTATGATGTTTTGCTCTTTCTCGGTTTACTGAAGCTGCGCGACACTGAGTCGAAGCCTTGGTGGGTCCACCATGATCCTCCCAGCCAATCAACGCGCAGAGGTCTTATGATACATGACTGTTATACGGGCTTCAGTAGAGCGCATGCTAAACTTCAGTGTAAATATCCGGGCTGTGCAATCCATAAATATCTGCCCGTGGATGCCAAAAACTACCTACCTAGGTAGGCAGGTAGGAGACAGTATAGTGAAGCTGCAGATAACACAGTAGTTAGTACAGTTAAATGCATTATCCCAGAGCTTTGCACTATGGCGATATGAGAACAAAGATATCTTAACAAATTTTTCTCTTTCATACAAACATTCGCTTTTAACCAGATAGAATGCCATCTCTGGGACCGGACCTAATTCTTGATCTCTTCTCTTTCCATGGCTTCTAGAATAGGTACCCCCTGGTGCATCCCTGGCGGAGCGCGCTTGGTGACCCACCCTCTAGCGCCCTGTCCAATCAGATGTCCTTGTCCAACAATGGCTCAAATGCTTCCAGACGTCTGTTCAACCTCGAAAAAAGTTGACACGACCACGCTTCATGTCAATCACGTCAAGATGAGTGTCCCACGAGCGCGGATATTGGACTTGATGAAGGTGGTGTGCCCGGAACTAGATGCTCGATTCATTTGCTAACCTTTTCCAGGCGCAATGCCAGGTCTTTGCGACCTCGTACAACCCTGAGGGCGTACGCATGGGAAACAAGGTCCTGCGACAGCGACTAAAGGGTCCTGCGATGGCAGCCTACTATCCCCGAAAGACGGCGACGATCAAGGACCTCAAGCGCGAGTTTGGCCCGACACTGGCGACTTGGGATGAGGCGGAGGAGGATCGATTCGAATACATCGACGAGTAAGCTTGGACTTTGGATTCTCGTCGGGAAACACAGACACGCTGACTGTTTGACACTAGACTCAAGCTCCGTGGAAAGAGTGCCCCCAAGAAGAAGAGAGGACCTCCAGGTATGACGATCATGCAGGTAGTCGAGGTCAACGGCTAACAGCTATTCAGCGCCCTCCGGCAGGAAGCGAAAGTAAATCGAACGATGCCCACGATAACGCCCTCGATGTTGGCCCCAAAAAGCTCCTCTCTGCGTGGAAAGCCTCGATTGGTTGGATATGTGTGCAACTCCTAGTATACAGTGGAAAGATAGAGGAGCCCAGGAGATGCCAGACCATTTCCACACCGGTTTCCATCCACATATGTAAGACTATTTGTACCATCACGCAGAATACATTTACGCATGACCTAAATGACGAGCCGCCTTGAGTTCCCCATGGATATTCAATCGGCGAATGACCAGTGATGACATTAGTAGAGAAGCGGTGTTGCACATGGGACGAGATATATGCGCTCCTAGCTCAATTAAAGCTGGCTCAGCACCACCCAACGACATACAAACTGAGTTCCACTTGCTCATCTTTTCGCATCCTCAGATTCAACAGCACATGCGAAGACTCCATACTGGCGAGGGTATTGCTCTTGAGCAAGGTGACGTGCATCAAGGCGGCCCCTTAATCAACAGTCCCTCCATTCATAATCCCCAGGAAACAACACGCCCTTGCTTGGATCCAGCCTACCGAACCTCGTAACTTGGCCACTTCCTAGTTCCTTTAACGGAAATTACCTTGCAGAAGGAGCTTGAGCTGACGTTGCTCGATGGCACCGTCCACTGTGTGATGCACAGGTGGTCTATCAACCGGCCTAGATCTCGCATCTAATTTAGCTCCAGATGATGCTCCTTAAACGCCATACTTTTCCGGGTTATGCCTACATCCAATCAGCCGAGCAGTCATATCCGAATTCGGATCATTCCAGACGCCTGTGACCTTTTCGGTGCTGCAGTGCCAACATCCCCTAAGAAAGACCCAGCTGCCAGTGTAAGGCAGGCGGTACTGTTCCTGTCGGCCGTTGCCACCTGCCGCTTCAACGCTCCTTCCGTTCGAATTTTTCGTCGCCTTGGACCTGCTTAAGGCCTCGTCAGTGAATAGCCGTCCCTCCGCAACCTTCTTCTCTTCTTCTCTTCAACCATCTCCATTCACTTTCTCTTCCTTTCACTTCCACAACCCTTCTTGGTCCAAACGTTCCACGCATTCACACTCTTTTCACCTTTGTTTCGTCAATCTTTCTCTCCACCCGCTGTCTCGACCACGATTATTATACTGCGTCTGCTTGCACTGGGTCCTTCAGGTCTCGCAGTCCTGCAGCGTCATGTCGCCCCAAGAGTCTTCTGGATCCCCTCCAGAGAGGACCGCCACTGTTCCTTCTGGTTCACTGCATGGCGGAAGCCTAAAGAAAGTGGGTGATTCACCATCTCCCTCTGTTTCTGTCAATGTACGTTTTCTCTCTCTTCGACCTCACTACTACACCCACGTTACCGAACTTGGTATTCTGCATGACTTCACTACCTTTCCTATTGTATCTCTTCATGGTACTTTGCACAGGATATCACTGACTCGCATTCACAGCAGGAGTCAGGGTTGAGCTCCGTGATGAAGAAGAATGTTACGGCGCTTTCCACTTCGAAGCTCGCAAACCAAGGTCTCCCAAAGGTGAACCCCCTTCCTTGCGTATCTGAGCTTCAGATTGCTGACTGTGATAGAAGATGAAGATAAGCCATGAAGCCTCGGCTATGGAGGAACCTTACCCTATGGATAGGCTTCTTGCCAAACTATCGGAGCAGCAGGCTGTTCTGAGTCAGCAGAACGAAGCACTCAAGCTGAGCGAAGACAACAGTGCCTATCCGAGAGGCATAGATCACGCATCTTCCAGCAACTCCCTTCCCGTTACTCCTGCTACCGACGCTTTCCCAAGCACCGCTCCTACTACTCGTCCCGCAAGCGCCACGCTTGAAGATGCTCATAGTGAAAGTGAAGAGGTCATTCGTCTGAAGCTTCAACTTGCTCAGGCCCAGAGTGAAATCTCCAAGCTTGATCAGGAGTTGGCCGAAACCCGTTTTGTGAAGCCGGACCCCGATGCTACCGTTTTCGGTTTACGAGCCCCATCATACGGTCCCCGCGAGAGCACATGGGCCCCAGAGGATGCGCGTTCTGACACCAGCGATGCTATGTCGGCCACGACCTTTAGTCGCACCCGTGGGATTTGGGGCAACCCAAAGGGCCCGTTTGCCAACAACACACTTCAGGCTCCAGTAGTCGAACCATCCCCAGGAAACTGGCTAGGAGGTCGTGGCTTCAACCCTACTTTCCCGGATCCCACTGGAACCCCTTACCCTATCATGGATGGATATCGAGGAGATCGCTTGACTCCAGACTCTGAGATGCTGCGCTCAAACCACGGACGTCGCAACAACCGCTACGAGAGCCGATTCAGCTCGCCTCAGCCGTTTGCGCCTGGTTATGGTGGCTACAGCAGTCCTGCCAGCCAGTCAGATTACATGGGTAGCCCGGTCCCCGGTGCACCTATGAATGTCTCGCAGGGGCTCGGGCCCATGGGCCTCTATCCACCTTATCAGGGCCACCCGGTTGGGACTCCTCTGTCGCCACATGCATCAGAGTTCACTTCTAAGGCTGGTTGGAAGAATGAGGTCCGTTCAGCTGCCCCTTACCCGTCCCGAGTGCTAAAATTGGAACAGATTGTGTCACCAGAGGACCAAACATACCTCCCACCGACAGAGCCACTCAACTACCGACGCTTGTTGGATCGCAATGTCAACTGCAACTGGAAGTACATTGTCGACAAAATCGTTTGCAACAATGACCAGCAGGCGTCCATCTTCCTACAGCAAAAGCTCAAGGTCGGAACGCCAGAGCAGAAATTCGAGATTGTCGAAGCCATCGTTGCTCAGGCTTATCCTCTAATGGTCAATCGATTCGGAAACTTCCTAGTGCAGCGATGTTTCGAACATGGAACTCCTGATCAAGTTATCCACATCGCGGAGTCTATTCGAGGAAACACCCTGAACCTTTCCATGGACCCTTTCGGGTGTCACGTTGTTCAGAAGGCTTTCGACTCGGTTCCCGAAAACTTCAAGGCGATCATGGTACATGAGCTCTTGCGTCGGATTCCTGAGACGGTCATCCATCGCTATGCTTGCCATGTCTGGCAGAAGCTCTTTGAGCTCCGCTGGACTGAGTCACCGCCCCAGATCATGAAGTATGTCAATGAAGCTCTGAGAGGCATGTGGCATGAAGTGGCTCTAGGGGAGACTGGCAGTCTCGTTGTTCAAAACATTTTTGAAAACTGCCTTGAGGAAGACAAGGTATGTCATATACTCCCGAGTCTCAAACACTGCTAACAGTTTTTGGTAGCGCCCCTGCATTGAAGAAGTTCTTGCCAACATCGACATTGTTGCCCACGGCCAGTTCGGTAACTGGTGTATCCAGCACATCTGCGAACACGGCGCTCCTCCTGATCGCAGCCGAGCTATTGATCACGTCATTCGATACGCTGCTGAGTACAGCACCGATCAGTTCGCCTCCAAAGTGGTTGAGAAGTGCCTCAAAATCGGAGGTGCCGAGTTCCTTGGCCGCTATCTCGACCGAGTTTGCGAAGGTCGTCGCGACCGTACTCGCATTCCGCTGATTGACATTGCGAGTGACCAGTATGGAAACTACCTCATCCAATGGATTCTCAACAATGCTTCTCCTCAGCATCGAGAGATCGTTGCTGCCCACATCCGAAAGCACATGGTGTCCCTTCGAGGATCCAAGTTCGGCTCCAGAGTCGGCATGCTCTGCACTAACCACGCGGTTACCACTCGTCCTGGTCCTGGTGCAGGCCCAGGAATGGGTGGACGTATGGGATCGGGAGGTCCGCGCTACAACGGTGGCTATCGCTGATATCATATTCCTGCCTCGCCAGCCGGCTCCTGTTGTTGGCAACAGGCCCCCTTCATGCTGAAAATGCAGAACCCTTCCCGACGCCTGTGTTTTTCATTCTTTGTCGCCATCCATGTCGGGGAGCCCCTATCTGAATTCGCCAATCGTTCCACTCGCCAAGATCACACAGAACACACCAGAATTTGTCGACTTTTCTTAAGAAACATCTTCCCACGCAAGTCATTTACAGATCGCACGACATCCTACGCTCGGCCGGCTACTGCTTGCCTGGGTGCATTGGACACATTATGGTTATGGATTTTGCAATATGGAGGAGACGGCAGATGCTAATTACCACGGCAGGCCCTGGAGGGCCATAACTAGTTCACGTCTTGCCGGTCATGAACAGCCACATCTTAGAAAGGGAGCAGCAACGCTCTTTTTAAGATGCCAGAACCATACTTCAGTCAGCCTACGAGTAACAGAGGTGGTGATCTAGGAGGGCGCCTTTGGAGGGCGGAACAAGTTCACGTGAAAAGTTGTATGTCGTTTTTCAATGATGATGCCGGGATCGTGCCCCTTAAAAGTCGAGTTGTTATGGTAGTTACTAGGCACCCTTTAATACACACTTGCTTCACTTATCCCGAGACTCCGTGCCGAATTGCCGTGGTCTATGCTGGTTCCATGCTCATGAATGACTTTTATCGGGCCTCCTCCTGATTGAAGTGGCCCGGTGTGATTGATGCTAGCTGCTACAGATATTTCTCAGGCAACCCCAGCATTCGAGGCGGCAGTGATGTTGTCTTCAACAGGTGGAAAGTCTGTGTCGAGTGCCCTTGGAAGGTCGGAGAGGGTTGGGGATTCAGCAGCCGCGTCTCTTTCCCACGGCTTCTTTGGGACAGCTCTAGCTCCTACGGGTTTCACAGACTAGACGAAGGTCAGTAGGTAATTCGTATTTGTGGTCGGTCCTCTGAGAGGAGGCTTACCGGATCTCTGACAATGGTGTTGGGGATCTGGCGAATGCCAGGCACAGGTTTGCCCTCTTGCAAAAGTTTGATCATCTCGGCGAAGCCCATTGGGTAATTGGGTTGGTCTTCTGAGCCGGATTGGGCGGCTGCCGCCTTGCGGTCGACATACAAATCAGCTTTTGGGGCAGCCTTTTGCCAATCCAGAACTGGGGATGAAGATGCGTTGGCCTCGTTCCGGCGGTGATACTCATCGGGTAGAACGTCTGGGGGCTGATGGTCCGTGTTGCTGGCGAGCCAGGCTTTGTAGGCGGCAAAATCAATGCTCACACCAATACGTTGAGTGTAGTAGAAGATGCGGGCGTGGATGGCCATGTCGACAAGGGAGGCTTGAGGGTTTTGCTGGCCAGGTTCACCAAGGATAGCATAGAGGCCAGACTGGAGAGAGTGTGTGAGAACTAGGAAGAAGTAGAGAAGAGTAAGAGGTGGTTTACCATAAACATCTTGTCTTTTGTCCAGGGGTAGGTGTCAAAGGCAATGAAGATGGCATCGTTGTCTTTGAGAGCTCGGATGTTGTCAGCCCCAGCGAGGGGTCTTTGAGATGATGAGGGCTGTTGTTGTTGTTGTTGTTGTTCCATGATGAGGATCTTTGTGAGTGAATTCGATTAGTCGAAATATTCCAACTGGGTATTTCCAATGTCAATCGGATACGGAGTCGTAGCCGGATAGTTTTGACCAAAAAAAGAGTGGTCGAGACTAGAATAGAGGGGTGTGCGTAGGTATGCAAGGGCGTGAGTGGGAGATTGAGAGAGGCGGTTGACTAACATGTGAGAATCCGGGGTTGATAAGATGGAGGCTCAAGGGCTCTCACCTGAACCAGCTGAGTTGACAGAGAAACCTCGGCAGAACTCGGGTGTCAGATATAAAGCACAAAGCAAGAACAGAACAGAACAGAACAGAACCCGCGGGGAATGCTGTCTGTCGTCGGCCAGCCAAGGTCGGGTGCTGTTCCGTTTGGCTCACGTGCGACTGGATTGCCTGCGCAGGCGGGACAGTGTTGGATCAAGTGAGTGAGGGCGTGACCGTGTGAGCGTGGGTGTGAGTGTGAGTGCTTTCGGGATATCTCGCTCTTGTTTGATGGGTGCCTGACTCTCTCTGCACAATCAATCTGCCGCTTCTTGCATCGAATCGAGCGTGCGTCTGTGATATCTCCCCGGTTACGTCTTCCAAGGGCAGGTAGATGCAAGCTGAGAGTTTCGCCATGCGCATCGATTATTTGTCTCTATTGCTCAGTGACTGCTCCGTCCGCCGACTTAGACTCCGCTGCGGTAATACCAGAAGGGAAAGGTCGAGATAAGATAGCGCAATCGGCGGCGACAGCGACCCACAAGTCAACTCCAAACGGGGACGGGAACCTAAGCGGATCCACCATCTCGACGGACTCTAGACTCTCCCTCCAGGTGTCCCTCTTCTGCATTAGCTAGATGTCATCTTGGTCGTCGTCGCCCTCTTCGTCGTCGGCTGCATCTTGACATCTTGTTACATCTTTCCATCCCCATTCACTCCCTCTCGAGAAGCCTTAGGTCAAGCTCCGTCCTAAGCCCACGCCGCCCCGATGAATCGAGCCGCCGTACGAGCCTTTAGGACGACCTCTCTCTCCGCCGTCCGCGCCCTCTCCCACACCCCTCGCCGCGGCTTCTCCGTCTCGTCCTTCTCGCTCGCCCAGGCCAGGGCCAACGCCAGCGCCCACGCCCGTCACGCCCGTCGCAACCTCGCGGGAACCGTGCCGTTGAGGTCCTCCATGTACTTCCGCCGCCTGCCTGTCGCCCTGGTATCCAGTCTCGTCGTCGGATACGGCGCCTGGTACTCCTACAACAGCTCTAACATTGCGCCCAGTCCAGCATCCGTCTCCAGGAACAGCCTCACATCCACTCAGACAGCCGATGTGCTGCCCACCCGCACCGTCCTCGTAGTAGGCGCCGACGAGCTTAGACAGGGCACCATTGTTGGCGAAGGTCCCATTTCCAAGGCCACCAGCGACGACGGCCGTCGCATCGTCGAGATGCTTACCCCGGAGCAGGCCACCCAGAAGTTGCGCCGTCTCGAACAATCCTTCTCCGTCAACCGCGGCCAGGGCGTCACCCGCTACGACCTCGTCCAGCTGCCTAGCAATGATCCCATCGAGGATGACCATGCCGAGAAGATTGTCCAGGTTCCCAGCAGGTCCGTGGGCGCCGAGACCGACAACAGCGACTGGATGTTCTGGGGTGTATTCGATGGTCACTCGTGAGTTTCAATATGGCAATTGATGCTGCATGACGCTTGGAAATGGAGCTCTTTACTGACATATATGTAGGGGATGGACTACGTCTGCGACGCTGAGGGAGAGCTTGATCAACTACGTCGCGCGAGAGCTCAACGATACCTACAAGAAGGCCGCTGGCGACTTGCCCTCTGAAGATGCCGTCAGCCTTGCCATCAAGACCGGCTTTACCCGTCTGGACAACGAGATTGTCCACAAGAGTGTCGAGAAGGTGTTCAAGGCTAGCTCCAAGACCGTGGCTGCCGAGCTTCTGCAGCCTGCTTTGTCGGGATCGTGTGCCTTGCTTTCTTTCTACGACAGCCGCAGCAACCTGCTGAGGGTTGCCTGCACAGGCGATTCGCGTGCGGTTCTTGGTCGCCGGGCACAAAACGGAAAGTGGACAGCTACCGCTCTATCGGAGGACCAGACGGGCAGCAATCCTGACGAAGCCAACCGCATGCGTAAGGAACACCCGGGAGAGGACAATGTTGTCCGCAACGGCCGCGTCCTCGGTGGCCTGGAGCCCACTCGTGCCTTTGGCGACGCCGTTTACAAGTGGAGCAGAGACGTTGCCTGGAAGCTGCGAGAGAACTTCTTTGGACGTAGCCCATCTCCTCTTCTGAAGACGCCTCCTTATGTCACTGCTGAGCCTGTCGTGACAACAACCAAGGTCAACCCCGAAAACGGCGATTTCCTTGTCCTGGCTACCGACGGTCTTTGGGAGATGCTGACCAACGAAGAGGTTGTTGGTCTTGTGGGCAAGTGGATTGAGACTCAGGGCAAGATTTCATCTAATTCACAATTCGATGCTGCATGGAACAAGATCTTCGGCTCATCCAAGACCCCCCTGCCTGTTGAGGACAGCAAGACCGCTGGGCCTGACGGAAACAAAACTCCCATCCGCCTTCAGCAGTGGGGTATCGACCCAGATGCCAAAGATCGGTTCGTGGTCAAGGACAAGAACGTGGCGACTCACCTTGTCCGAAACGCCCTCGGCGGTACCAACGATGAGCAGGTTTGCGCTTTGCTCACCCTACCTTCCCCCTTCTCACGACGATATCGGTAAGCTACCTCTCCTAATTATCCAGCACAGTTTCTAACCCGTCTCCCAGTGATGACCTGACTGTTCAAGTCATCTTCTTTGGCCATGGCGAGAAGACTGGCGAGGTTACTTTGAACCTGGAGGCAACCGCTGGCGAGGGTGTCCGACCAAAGCTTTAGACGAACATGCCACTAGCCTGTCGATGGCTCGGTGAACTTGTGTTATGGGCTTGGGGGATAGGAACATTGCCGTAACGGAGTTTCGAGGCGTTTTTGAAGATTCCCCGGAAGATCGGATGGCATCAGGATTTTGTTTACTTTTGATCTTGTTGTGTAAGAGTAAGAATAGAGCATCGTAGCAGCGATACATGAAACGCTAGAGAGAAGTTGTCAGCCCACGTTTTGTCAGTCATTTACCTGAGAAGTCGGTCATCTACGGATGCTGGCTGTAATATTGCAAATCTAGTGATAACTCATTGCGGTTCTCAGATTACTGAGGTGCTACGAAATGCCTGGCTCTAATACACTGCCTGATCCACGCCCAGATCATGCTGTGCAATATGCTATCCCTAGAACGCCATCCATGAATCCCATGATACCCGCCAGAATATCCACCCAATAACGTAATTTCTATACTCTCTGCTCCATGTCCTCATGACAAAAGGACTACTGTAAAAGAAACATGGAAGAGAAGGATTCATGCATCATTTTTAGGCCACAATAGTTTTTTGTGCTTCAGGGACCAGACCATTCTTCCAAAGATCACAGCCCAGATGATGATAATGGCGACTGTCATAACGCAGGCAAAAATGTGTAGGCCGGTGCTCTTAAAGACGTTTCCCATCACACCAGTTGCTGTTATCTGGAGACACGTCAGCAGCGATCAATCATCCAAAACAATGGAGGCGTACCAAAGCTGTGTTGGGAAAGACAAAAGACCACCAAGTCATCTGAAATGGCATATGGCTTTGCGGACGGGTGTACTTCCATAGCGCACCGACGCAGACTATGAAGAACCACATGGCGAGGCCCCATAGCCAGAGACTAACAAGAACGCTAATGACTTTGATGATAGAGGCGGCTTGGGGCACATCCATAAAGTTTGGAGGCAGGATGGATTCCGCTTGATTTCCAAGTTGGGCTAACAAGTAGTATTAGTTAAGTTTGCTCGTGTGCAAAGAGTGTCGACAACTTGCCTATGCCAGCGGCAGTGAAGCCGTAAGGACCTATTGACATGAACTAGCAACCCAGTCAGTATAGTTGGCCATGAGGGAATTGCAAGGCTTACGATGCCAGGCCTCTGGTTATCCCGAGGGAGCTTCTGCGTCATGAGGCGGTAGATAAAGGCAGATGAGATCATGAAGGCAATCAGGCAGCCTGTTCCCTGAATGGCGGCCGCACCGACAGCAATGGCCGTGGTATTGGTCGACAGGGCATGGCCTGAGGATTGCGCCGCAGCGATCAGGTTTGCAGCAAAGGGGGCGTTGAGGAGGAGGGGATACGCAGGGAAAACCCAAGTCGGCGTCATGGTGTGGACGGGGAAAACTCTGGCAGACGAGTAGTCAGCAGTGATTTTCTTGGTGATTAGACAAACCATACGTACAGGGTTGACCAGAGGATGAGATAAAGGAGTGCGCTGACAGAGACACTAAGCGCGGCATAGATCCAGAACATGAGCTCCATAGTGCGGAGGAGCCAGACGCCGGTGTTGGGAATGCCATATTGGCACGTGTTGATCATGATGACAGCGATCCTAGAAATGTCAGGTTCATAGTTTAGTCATGGTATAATTCAGGTACCCTACGAGACGACCTATTGCTCAGTAAAGTTAGCAGCGTAGAGGCGCAAGGTGGGAGAAGTCATCTCACAAAGGCCGATATGAACAGGGACTCGAACTGGTCGGTAAAGGAATGAGTGAAGCTCCCAGGACGTAGATGGAAGCGAACAGACAGGAGAATACAGTGGGTGGTGAAGAGGATGATGTTTAGGAGGAAGAAGAAGATGCCGATGCCGCGTATCCATGGAAAATCCCACTTCACTGGTGGGAGTTAGCAATGTTCCATACCGAGCTGCGAATCATCATTGTCTTCATACATGAGTGAATGACGTTGGCAACGCCGCCGGTAGACATGGTCTTGACAGTAAGCATTTGGTCGAGTCATGGAGAGTTTTACAACTAAGACACACCATGGTAAAGTAGGTCCATTGGTAGCATGCAATGCGGTCTCGAATGCCAACCTTGCGGGCTGGCGAAGCCTTCTCGGCGTTGGCCATGACATGGTTCAAACTGTTGGAGGTAATTGTAGAACTATTGTTCAGTAGCCGACTGGGATGTCGGGCGCCACCGGGAGAATCACCCGGGGCTCCGGGAGGAGAAGCAGCAGCATATGAAGGCCGCTCGACAAGCGGGGGACGTCGCACGGCAGGACGTTCGGTACAACTGGTCTCCAGGTTCGCAGGCGCAGGCGCCGAAGTACTAGTAAAGAACGGGGGGAGGTTGTCCTCGGACGGAGACTCATAACCCGTCGCGGATCCAACTCCGGGGGCCGGAGCGTAGCCGGAGCCGGCAGGCGCTGCTACCACTTGATGACCGGCGGGGGCCATTCCGGGGGTGGGCCGTCAATGTCTTCGGCACGGCTGGCGAGGAGCTTGGAGACGAAGTACAGGGCCACCAGGACGCTAGGTTCCATGTGGGAGAAGGCGAGATGGAAGTAGGCGAGGTGGGCGACGAAGACCAGATGGCTGAGGACCAGGGAGCCGAAGTTGGCGAGCGGCATTGAGGGGTTAGGCTGCCTGCGCTCTGCAGTTCAGCAGAGGCAGGCGAGCAAGACTTTTTTCCTTGGTTTTTTTTCTGGTCCGATCGGCGGAGGCGAGTGCTAAGAGCCGCGTGAGCCGCTGGTGGAGGGTTGGTCTGGTTGGCGTGTGTAAGAGAGAGGATAAGTGAAGAGTGAGGTCCAAAAGGCCAGAGTTTTCTGAACGTGGCGTTGTGATATATAGGGCAAGTGCAATTGTTTGCTCTTGCCCTGCAGCGATGTTTCCGTGCAACTAAACTCGATGAAAATAATTGGTTGCGACTTCTGTTGGTGAAAGAAATTGGCTAGTAATGCTCATCTTATTATTAAAGACCGGATGGATGCCCATCACGCATAGAAGGAGCTTGGCGCCGACTAGGGATGGGCAGCACTAGTCGGGGAACCCGGGCTGGTGACGTAGGGCGCCAAGGATTTTCCCGAATTCCCGTGCAGGGTAAGTTGCAACTGGCAGGTCGCCATGTTCGGGTCACGTTTATGGGGCAATTGTGCTGCTATGTTGAAGTGCGTTTGTTGTTTTGCCGTTTCTTTGAGATGTATGGTGACACGATCGAACGTGTGACTAGGTATGCAAGGGGTTTTGATGGCGGTCAGACCTCATCTTGTCAACACCACCCGCTGTCAGACGTACCCGTTGGCTCATGTGGGGCTAGCGCCCCAGGCGAACCAACCTAGCAAGCTAGGTTGGGCACAAAATCGTGAGACAAGCACAAAATCGTGAGACATCGGAAGGGCCCGGTTTTTGGTGTGATTTTCAACAATTTGGATATTCCGGCATTCATAACGCGTCGAAAAATTCAAATAAACAGCGGAATCAATAGTTTGAGGCTTTCCGCAATGATAGATTGACTATTGACTATCTGAAGGGTGTAGAAGTGACCGTTTCAGCACCCAGCCTTGCCTTCTTAGCCGGACGACTTCTCATGTAAATGACGATGTATTTGCGTCTTCTATAACCCTACGGCTGGATTCTGCAACTATTATTTCCTCCCTAATGAGATCGTGAAGTGAATCGTGAAGTTGAGCGTGATGTTGAAAGGGGCAGGGCATAGAGAGACTGGGCAAAGGAGAGGATGATGATAACTCGTAATTAGTAAGGCAAGGCGGCGATGAGGGCATCTCCACGTCATCAAGGTTTGCCAACTCGATAACAGAGAGTATTTCTTCTTCTTCTTCTTCTTCTCCTTCATCTCTTCCTTCTTCATCGCTTTCTTCATCGGAATTCGGCCGCGTGAGTTGGAAAGTAACACTATCATCGCTCCCAGGGAGAGCAGACCAATCTACCGCGTTAAGCGGCTTCCCTGCGAAGTTGGCGTTGCGAATAGAGTCTCTAACTTCTTCCGGTAAATATGTATCTATTATAAAGCCATCAGTCTTCTCATTCAGCAACTCAGTCATCTTAGAGCGTTGAGTATCCATAGAAAGGTAATCTTTATCCTTCCCGGTGTGTTCAAGCCATTTCTTAAACTGCAGCTTCTTTGGAACGCCGTTCACGATGACTTCCTTGTTATCTCGCCACTGTGATTTTAAGCGCTCGATTTCTCGGATCGTGATACTGCGTGCGGCACGGAGTTGACATTTTCCTTCCTTTGCGCGGGTCTCTGCGATGAAGGCTTCTTGCTGATTCCGGATTTCTTCAAGACTCACGTTATGAATATATTCCCCCACGGGCCGCGCCTTCTTTCCTCTCTTTCTCTTGTTATACTGCTTCTCAATACGACTTCGCCGATCGTCAGCATATCGCTTAATCGTATCCTCAAGCAGAATAGCTTCGCTAACGATGTTGCGGATGTGTTTGAGACCGGCGCGCGTAGGAGAACTGAGGAGATCGTGATATCGCTCTCCAACGCGTTTAGCAGTATCAGAAGCGGCGGAAAATCGCCCTTCCGGAGGCAAGAGAGAGGCATAAGTAGGATCAACTGCTTGCTTTGCTTTGAGCTGCTTCTTTAGCAGATAAGAGACCACAGGTTGATCTGTAGGTGGGAAAATCCCTGACTTTTCGAAGCCCGAGATGATGTGAGCACGCGTGAACCCTTCATTGAAGATTTCCTGTTATTTGCCCGAATCAGCACACATTTTGTGGAAGAAAAATAATCACGGACTCACCATAAAGGCACCGGCGAAGTCACGGCGATTGAAAGAGAGATTTCCCTGCCGCAACGACTCGCGAAGCTTCTTTTGATGCGCATTCTTCATCCACTGGAAGACTCCAACATCCATCGGCTGCATCTTATGCGTTGAATGAGGAAGCAAGAAGGCAACGAGGATATCAAATTTGATGCAGTATTCGCGGAAGGCAAAGGCGCCGTGCCCTTTGAAGCCGTCGATAACGAGAAGCCGCCAAATCTTCTCCTCCGGGGTCTTTTCCTTTGGAGGAACGTCAAATGAAATGTGAGGTTGAAGCGGCTTCCTGAGATGCTCATCACATCCGAAATGCTCTTCAAATGATAACTGACGACTCTGAACAGTAGCAGACTTCTCCCAAGAATGCCGGTTGAACTCCTTTGCCCACTCAACCGTGATATCTCCATTCGAGAACGCAGATTCTGACTGTGCAAAGCGCATATTCGGATCACCGTCGATATACGCCCACTCTAAGGAAGGAAAAGACTTGAAGATAAGCCAAGGAGGAACCGTATCTCCTGCAGCATTTCCAGTACCAATAACTGAGCAGCTTTCTCGGTCTGCAGGGCAGAGGACCTGCGCAGGATTCTTCTTCTTGGTGCGTACGATGAGGCATTCCACTCGCTCTCGCAGTATTCCTACTCTAACTCCCGCCTGGTCAGCATTCCAGGTCTCTGAGGCGCCGATTTGCAAGGTCGTGATGACTTCAGCGAGTCGTCTATACCACTCCTTCACATCATCAATGCCGGCCATTTCCCACGCTTCACGAGACTTCTCTATCGTCTTAAGAATCGATTTTTCGAGTTCAGGATGATCCTCACGGAAGCGGCGATACCACATTCTGCTAACGGGCTTCGCATCAGGATTTCTGCGGCGGATCAGCTCGTTAGCTGCATCTTCGACTTCGACTTTGCAAGCAGGAAGTCCTGATCTTTCCATCCATATCACGAAAGCGACGATGGCTTCCTCTTCTTCCTCTGTCAGGACCTTCGGCCGGCCAGCGAACCCAAAGGAAATATCGTTCAAATCAGCGGAATTTGCAACTTCTAGCTTCTTCACGATACGTTGAATAGTTGCACGAGAGGAGCCGTGATAAAGTCCCTCAGCAGCACGAAGAGTAAGTGGCTTCTTGCTGCGCGCGGAAGCATCACGAGATAAGCCCTTTTGGTGCCGGACACGAGAAAGAACAACCGCCTGAGCAGCTTTTAAATTGGCTTGAGAGGGCATAATAAAGTTGGACAAAAATCGGACTGTTTTCACTGATTTCTGTCTTGATTTCAGGTGTTTTCACAGGATAAATGTGTGACGCGGCCAGGTGTGGGGTCTGTCTCACGATTTTGTGCTTTACATGAGCCAACGGGTAGCCAAACAAACACCTCGGTGAAATACCACCCGGGAGAGACCCTTTAGAATCACTAATATCCACAACACATTAAAAGCCAGTATCACACTTCGAGCTAGCACCTCGAGGGATTTAGAAATCAACAGGGAACTCCATAGATTTAAGGATTCATTTAAAATAGCTGGAAATCGCCCACTTACTCACCAGGCCGTATAAGACAACCAAGGCTGGTAGTTGTATTCGAGGTAGCGCCTCCTGCGGCCACTCGACCTAGCCATGATATTTACCGTACATACATAAACCTATCACTACCAAGTAGGGCAACGCTGGTCGAAGTGCACCAACCAGTTAACGGGGTTCCCGGCTCCGAGGTTTGCGCTGGAACGTGGGGAGCTCCGGCGACGTGCCCCACAGTTACCCGATCATGCACGTGATCGCGTGATGCCAGATTGTCGTAGCTTCGGAGCTACATTCACTCAGCTGCAAGCTTAACGTAGCTTCAACTCTCCAACGTCCAAGGACCTGATAACGGCATTTGCTCCGAATTGGGTCTTTTCGTGATCACCAAAACCTCGCCCTTCCCCGACAGAATGATACAGTAATACAATACACCAGGAGCATTGCGCCAACATGTCCTTCACCAACACACCTGTCACCCGGCTTGGGGTTCTTGGCCTGGTTGCCGGTTCCATCCTCGCCAGCGTTCTCGACGTCAAGCATTACTTCTACATCATCATTGATACACACATATGGCGCTACCGGCAATTCTGGAGACTGCTAACCTACCAGCTCTGTTACACCAACTCGACCGAGGTCCTGTTTGCCGCCATGTCTCTCTATAACCTGCGTATCGTTGAGCGCATGTGGGGTTCTCGCAAGTTTGCTGTGAGTTCGCTCGCTCGCAACCCCTCAGATGATAGCTGACATCCTTGGGCTAGTCCTTCATGACCGCAACGTTTCTGCTCACATCGTTCATCCCGCCCCTTGTGTCGATCGTTCTGCGACCACTTACTGCGGGGTGGTTCAACTATATGCCGGCTGGGCCGACTCCCATCATCTTTGCCATCCTGGCCCAGTATCATGCTATGGTCCCGCACATGTATAAGTATCGTGTGGCCACGTCCGAGGCACCGCCTACCAACGAGCCTTTCGTCGGCCTTACCTTCTCGGACAAGTCATACAAGTATGCCATCGCCTTACATCTCGCCTTGTTACAGTGGCCGGGATCAGTATTGGGCGCCGTCATTGGCTGGATTGTAGGATATTCATGGCGGGAAGGACTCCTTCCGGCTGCTTTGGTGCGTTGGCGGGTGCCAGGCTGGGTGGTGGGGCTGAGCACACAAAGGCGCAGTGCCGAGTTTGAAGGCCTGCGACGTCGGCTGGAGGGTGAAAACTCGACGTCGGCCGTTGCAACTGGTGCCCAAGGCCCGACGGAGGGTCAAGCGGAGCGGAGAAGGACGATGGGGCAGCAGATTATGGATCAGGTTCGGGAGGTGCTCTAGGAGGGTTTGACTCTGGGTGATTGATAGCACAGCGATCGATATGTACCGGGATTCGGCCTAGCAACAGAGTAACAGCAGCAACTACAGACAAAGGAAAAAAAGATGAGATGCTCCGTGAAATCGCGGGACGTGCGTGTGTCCAAGCGCGTGCCAGTACTAGAGTGTCTCGGCCCAACGTGCATATGACATATTGATGAGGTCTTACAAGTGCCGGGCCGAGAAATGACACTGAGACTCGAGGTCGCTGTTGGATGTTGAGCGTGTTCAGCCCTGACAGTTGAGACCCTTTGCCCTACGGATCTCCGTGTGCTGCCGCAAACAGAGAAGCCGGAGCTGGACGAAGAGGCTGTCATGGGAAGAAGCCATGGCGTCGTCAGCCACCGCCCACAAACTGTCAGCATTACTGCGCGGATCGGCAACACAGCCCGATGCGGTGCGGCATGTCAAGCTGTTTCGAGAGAGCAATGACGTCTAAAAATAAACAAACAAGCATAAACGGTTAAAAAGGACGGACATTCATGATGGGAGAGTCGGATCAAGTGCGAGTCAACTCAGCCACGAGATGGATTCATGTGTATGTAGAGGACTCATGGGTCGTGTAAGACGCTCTCTCGCAGAAACTAATGAATGGTGGATCAAGAGACGCTAGAACGTGCATCTCGTCATATCACCAGTGCCGATTATGGACTAGCGTGGCGCTGCTACCACTTGCAAGAGTCCAATGCGGCAATGGCCCATGCCCAAGAACGCGGGTGCGCCCCTCCGTGCCTTCCCAGCCGCCCGCAAACACCCCTTGTCCACGCAGGTACGTACCCGCGGCCACTGAGGCTCGTGCTGTCACAAGCGCTGCAGCTCGACTTCCAGGCCGTTTTCTAGAGCGGAGGGTCCACTAAGCTGGGGACTGTAGGTCGCCAGCCAAAAAAAGGACGTCGATGGGCCTCCTTTTCTTATTGTCCCAAGCCCCGACCTCTCCTTTTCCTCCCCCCAGCTTTTGGATTCTTGTTTGGTCTCTTGGACGGAACCTCGCGCGATACCGACTGAGCGCCTCTCTGAGGATTGTCGTCGACTTCTTCGCGGCCCTTCAGCCCCAGCGTCGTCCCAGCGCAAGCGCCCCTTTTGTTGCACCCGTCCAACCTTATCCCGTTCCATCCACCGACAGTCACAGTCGCAAGTCCAAGCGAGTCGGCGGCCGGTCAACCACGACCAAACTCTTAGCCGACCAGCCACCGATCCCTATGGCCGTTGTTACGATCGTGTAGACCATATATCCTTCAGTCTTCCTCCCTGATGTTTTCATGAAAAGCACGGCGCGACATTGAGCTCTGCAACCATGAATGCATACGCGACAGAGGGTGGCCCGTACGGCTACGGCTCTTCGAGGCTATCGCCCCCAGCTCCGAGCCCCAGTGGCAAGACTCTCGTGGAAGGATATCGCAAGGATATACTTACCGGCTTTGAGAAGGAGCACCCGCGTTATAATCCAGTATGCTTGCTCTCGAAATGGTGGAACCACTCCAAAGCTTGGCTCAATTACTCACACTCAACCCGTTTAGATGAACCCCGATCGCCCCCAAAGCTCCGCCCTCGTCGACCTCAGGGATCCCATTCAGGTGCATCTTCTCACCGAAACCGCGCTCTCTGACAGCAAACGATTCGAGATCCTCTCGCAAGAGGAGGTGGATGACTTGAAGAAGCAATGCCAGTCCCTGAGCCAGCGAGTTGAATCGACACGCCAGAACCTCACAATCCAATCAAAATATCGTGATGCTGCCATCTCAATGGCGAGGCTGTACTCTCCCGGTAAAGTTGATGGGAAGCGACGGAGCTTATTGGGTCGCAACAGCGGCGGCGACCATACTCGTGCCAAGGAGGCCGAGGCCGAGCGACAGTCGAGCGAGCGGAAATGCGAAGAGCTGGCTGCCGAGCTGTTCAACCTCGAGAAGCGACTGATGGAGCCCCAACGACGCCTTCTGGAACATACTGCCGGTATACTTCAGCTCACCCACAAGGTGTCCAAGAAGAAGGACCAGACGACACCACCGCTCCAGCCCCTGAATGGCATGCCTGGGAGTCCAGAGAGCCTCTACACATATACCCGCAATAGTCTGGACCATCCCGGAGACGACAACTACTTCAACGACAATGCATACCCTTTCAGCCAGATTGATGAATTCCCAACCAGGGGACAGCCTCGCCAGAATGCTATCGAGATCCCTCTCAAGTCGCCAATTAGGGAACAGAACAACCGCCAGCTTAAAGAGGAAATGGAGAAGATGCGGGACGAGAACGTACAGCTACGAGGTCAAACCGATACTCTGGTCAAATCGATATCCGATATGGAGGTGCGACTGGAGAATCTGAACGGTTCGCTGCGAGACGCCATTGTCCGGTTTAACCCTTCCAAGAACGATGAGTACCTAGAACCGCCGTTCGGAGTTCCAGGAATGGAGCCTGGAGAAATGTTGAGGAATCAGATGGATTACCTGGAAATGGGTCTTGTCGCGATCGAGGCGGAACAAGACTCATCTGAAGATCACGGCACGGCCAACGATAAGTTTGGCCCGCGCATCGAGGCTTTGAACAGACAAGTCCGAGAACTTCTCCTGACCGTGGACCCCGACTACCCGGCTGCGCCTCAACCCTCGCAGAACAATATCGAGGCCCAGTTTGCCTATCTTGAGGATTCTCTGCGCGCGGCGGACTCAGAGCTCGAACGTGCTGTACAGGCAGCTCGGGCTGGCTCGTTGAGCAAGCCGGACAACGATCAAGTGGAGACTGTCTTGATGGGCCTGTGGGATATCATGCAGTCAGGATTTACCAATATCAAACGTGAAAAGGAAGAACGACGAAGAGCCCGTATGGAGAGGGGATACCAGGACGAGGAAGTCTCTGACGATGAATTCGACGTTGACGAGCCGTTCACCATCACTGGTTTCTCTAACCGTGTTCAGTGGCTCTACTCACAGGCCACCACACTCAAGGACCAGAAGTCGGTGCTTAAGCGACAGATTAAGCAGCAACGTGAGCTTAACAATAAGTCCGACGCCGAGAAGGACGAGGAGCTCCAGAGGAAACAAGAGGAACTCGAGGAGAGCCAGATGCTCCTTGCCCGAGCTGAAAGAGACGCCATGAACGCTCAGACGATGCTCTCAGAGACTCTTGATGAGCTTGAAAATGCCCGCTCTGCTGCTAGTAATATTGGTTCTTCAAAGGCCGACGCTGAGGAAAGCAACGGCAAGATTGCAGCTCTTGAGGCTGATGTGAAGCGACTCCAGGCTGACTTGGCCGGTGCCGCCGGTGCAGCTGGCGCAGCCCACGCCCAGGTCGAGGAGCGTGAAGAGAAGATTGCCGCTCTGGAGACTGATCTGAAGCAGCTCCAGTCCGACCTTGCTGGTGCCGCCTCGTCGGCGAATGCTGCCCAGTCTCAGATCGCGGATCGCGAAAGCAAGATCCAGGCGCTTGAAGCAGAACTCGAATACCTGGAAAATGCCCAGGCGCAGATTGAGGAGCGTGACAACAAGATCGCTGCCCTCCAGACAGAGCTCCAGCAGGCCACCGCTGCTCAGGGCCAGGTCGAGGAGCGCAATGCCAAAGTCGCAGCACTCGAAAGCGAAGTCCAGCAGGCCAACGCCCTTCGAGACCAGATGGAGAAAAGCAACGCTAAGATTGCTGCCCTCGAAGCTGAATTGGAAAAGACCAGTGCTATTGAAGCCCGCCTCGAGGAGCGAAACGCTAGGGTCGCTCATCTCGAGTCTGACATGGAGCTTCTCCAGGCTGATTTGGCCGGAGCTGCAGGGGCAGCAGGGGCAGCTCAGGCCCAGATCGAAGAGCGGAATGCTAAGATCGCTGCTTTGGAAAGCGACATCAAGCAGCTTGAGGCAAACCTGGTTGTTGCCGAGTCTTCTACCAAGGATACACGTAACCAGTTGACTGGCGTCGACTCGGTGATTGATGCTCTCAACGCACAACTTGACGAGGTCTCTAAATCGAAGAACATGGCTGAGGAATCGGCCAGGTCTCTACAGCAACAAGTGACAGAGCAGAAGGAGGAGCTTGCGGCCAAGAAGAAGGCGCTCAAGGCCAAGGAAGACGAACTCGAAGAACTTAACATGAACTTCGTGGAGACCAAGACGGAGCTCACGATTGCTCAGGCCGAGCTGGACGGTGCTTATGGAACCCGTGCAGAGCGAGCCGCCGACGTGGCTGCTATCAAGACCAGCGCTGAGGTTGTGAAGCTTCAGAATCAGATCACTAGACTCAAGAACGAGCTGTCTGGAACCGTGCAGGAGCTTGAAGATGTCACGAAGGAGACACTTGGCGCCGAACGCGAGAAGATTGAACTTGAGAACAAGCTGGAAGATGTCCTAACCACCAAGACGAGCCTCGAAGGCGAGGTGACGACGTTGCGTGAACGACTCGAGTCTGAGATGGACAAGGCGCGAGAGCACATCACCAAGCTGCAGGAGGAGCTGGATGGCGAGCGTCTCAAGGCCATACCGCCTAACGGTGGAACGGGCAGGGGCGCGACGATGCTCAGCGAGCAATTCAGGGCCACAATGAGGGAAGAGAGGAAGAAGTTCCAGGAGAATATTCGGGTATGTTTCCCCTTGGTCTTGATACCGCAGTGACGATGATGAACTAACAATCGATGCAGGAGGAGCGCGCGAGAACCCGCCAGCTCGAAGAGGAGCTCGCCAAGCTGAAGCGTGTTCAGGGACCTGGCAAAAGCCCCCTGACACCGCGATGAGGCGTCAACAACTCGTTTGGCTAGCTGTTTTGAGCCCCCGAGGACGCCCCCGAGCCAGACGAGCGTTCTCGCTGTATCATACTGTCCTGTCTTGTTGAGTCGTCATAATTCTTTTGCTTCTGACTCATTCTTGTAACATTATTTCCCATGGATAAGGAGTCCAGTCCGATCTTGTTGGCCTCGACATTTGGCGCGTGGCTGGGAGTTAGCTTAGCAGCTCGGGTTTTTCTTTACACTAGATACACAGACGATATGGGGAGTTTTCTCATGGGTAGACGAATCAATGACCAAAAAAGCTGGGTGGAAAGAGTCGATTCGAGATGATGGAAGAATGAGGATTGGTGTTTTTGGCTTGGGTTAGGCATAGCAGCTCTTGAAGGGAGGAAAGATGACGGGCTGCTGTATTGACTGTTTGTTGAATTTCCCAACATTGGCAGAGTCATGGTGACATGTGGTTCAAGTACTGCAGACGCTGTGAAAAATTAAATGCAACATTACTGCCGAGATACTTGGATACGACTGCTTCATGTATATGCTTGCTCGACATGTGGGTGGGTGTTTGTAGGCAGACATATATGGAGCGCCTGTGATGAGATGGCGGGCTTTTTAAGCTGTTGAGCCGCATTCCCAGCCTCTTAAATCTCGTGGCGGCGTGGCTTTTTGCGACGTAAAGGGGAATTTCTATGGTTGATCATATCCCGAGGGCTGAGGTCGGGAGTAAAGGTTAAAGAATTGCATGAAGTTGTACCATGTGTTGGTCGTCCCACTGGGTATGTATTGGGAGAGGAGGAGGTTGTATCCAGAGGGGCGCAAAGATGCATACCTAGGTAGTTCATGCTTGTAAAAACTGAAACTAAAAGCCAACAAGTAGAAAGGCAGGCATCGACTAGCCTTGCGAACGTTGTTCTCTTGCCATTTTAAACTCAGTGAATGCATAGTAGGGAAAGAGAGCTTTGCAAGAATTGACTTTGCGGCAGCACTGCATAGTGCAGGTCCTGCTTGTCCCGCAACTCGGGATCATTACTCATTCGCTCCTGTATTCAATGATGGTGATCTGTGGGGGCTCACGCATCTCCAACATGGCGTTGAGAGTTGATGCGTTGACAGTTCACTCTCTAAAGGAAGCACCAACTTTCCCAACCACACCCGATGGATTGTTTGCCAATGAGCAACCATGGTGGTTAAAGCAGGTAGTCGAATAAAGGTTTGACGAGTGGAGACGGAGCATGTTCAAGCAAGGTATCTCTCCAAGCCATATGGCCCAATCCGTCGACGGGTTCTATCGTCGCTCCTGCCGGATCCGAGAAACGGTCATGTGGGGGAAGATTGCGACTTACTTGCCTTCCCAGAACAGCAAGCGACTGAGCCTCGGGACTCAAACAACATTCCAAATACCATGCAAAAGAAAAAAGTCTATCATCTTCCGTCTTCACTGCTTGTCGGCTGCCGCGGATTGTCTACTGCGACCCCGGAGATGCCGGCTCGCTCGGCCAGCCCGGGACACAGGCCGATCATGACCATGGACCGCCGCTCCCATTCTTCCCGCCACCAGGTGCTCGCTCTGCTGGGTACTCCCGTTTACCCTTGGTACTGTACTTGCACGGCCCAAAGGGTACATGTGGCACTAGCCACAAAATCCAAATTCCTGACCATCATCAGTTTCGTCAACATGGTCCGGATTTTGCTAGCTGCAGAATTTGGCGGAGACTTGCAGAATGCGTGCGAGAGCCGAGACCGTCTGTGACTCAGGACCAATGATGCCACTCACTGCCAATCTGACCATGTCACCCAAATCAAATCTTGAAGCAGCAACGTAGAACAGTTGAAAAGTTTCGAGTCTTTGTCTAGTCTAATGCCCTGTATAGTGCTATGTGTATGTACAGAAAGGACGCCAAGTATATCAGGATGAGTGTACGACTCTGATCTAAATGCGAGTCAAGCATAACAAGTGCTTGGGTGTTAAACAAATCATGCCCTCCCCTAAAAATAAAAATAAACAGCTCCTGCACTTGAGGGCTGGGGACCATGACTGGGAAATTCTAGATAATGCAAAAGACCGCCCAGGCGCCATGTATCAGGGGGTTCATTCTCCTGCCGCCCCCCTGAGCCATCCATCCTGAACGCCGCTCAGAAAGCAAACAAAAGTGTGAGACGGGTTGGGAAAAAGCAACAACATGCATAATCCAGTAAGCATCAAAACCACCACCAAAAGCAAAAATCAGCCATAAAGACCTGGCTGGGGAAAACTAGAACCAATATGCAAACCCGTAAACTCCAGAGTCTGAGCCTATCCCCGCCCTTCCTCTGTGGCCGTCGTCCTGCTCTCTGCAACTTCGGATGTGGCGACAGGGGAAAATGCTGCAGCATGTGCAGCAGTCCGAGATTGTGTGGTTCGGTCCAGCCGGGGGATATGCCACGGGATGGCAGACAAAATTATGGTCCATGCGGGAGAAGAGGTAGATAAGGGGTATTGTGCTAACATGAGATATCGACATTAAGAGGCTGATAAAGAGGAATGGCGGATGAGGTGAAAGTTACATTGACGCAGAGCCAACGTGGTGAGTTAGTCTATCGACATGTCGTCTTCGTCGACGTAGGCCATCCGGGCCCAGATCCTCCAGTGAACAACACCGACGTGGGCAATGCGAGTAGCAATGTCCTCGATGCCGCCCTCTTGCTGGCCCACGCGAATGGCCGCATCGAGGTCTCGGTCTCGACCTGCGTCAAGGCTGCGGCTAAATGGCACGCGGTTGCCTGTGGCAATTGAGAAGAGGCATACACCCGAGAGCGCCTTAAAGTAACGCACACGGGTAGCCAGCTCGCCCAAGAGGCGGGTGCGATACGCCTCCTCCATTTCTTGGTAGATTGGTGACGAAATGTTGCATACGTTCTCGGTCAGCTTCTCCTCAAACGATGGCAGCATCTCCATCGGTGCCTTCGTGAATCGGAAAATCTGGAGCGCCATTGAGGAAGCCATCGCTCGCCACTTCTCGTGGTAGTGTAGATCATGCGGCGCTTGCTGAAGCAGAGCGACGAGCGAGTCGCGGAGGTTTCGAGCCTTAGTCTTGGCCTCGTTGGTATCCGAAGCGAGATACGAGGGGAGAACCATCGATGACCGCGGTGATGAGGAGGCGGAACTGAGAGCCACGCTTGCTGGCCTTGAGTGGGAGGGAGGAGTGTTGAAGTTGAACTCGTGGCCATCTTTCAACGAAGGCGTTCCGGAATCTTCGTCCGCGACGAGGCTGGCGAAAGCGGGAGCGGAGTTGAAACGTGCAATCCGATCTAGATCTTCGAACATGCGCATGCACACGTCCAAATTGATAGCATCTAGAATGTCGGATCGAACCCGACCGAGCCGGTCCTCGTCAAAAAAGAAGGTACCCGGTAAAGGTTTCTCTCCTGCAGAAGGGAGCATGGACCGCGAGAGACCCTCAAAGAAGACTCCCATGTCTCCAAACTGAGATGACATTGTTCCTGCACCAACAGGATATGTCCTGGTGGCCTCCTGATACCAAGGCTTTGCGTCACCGATGTCCATCTTGCGGTTTCGTAGCTTCTTCATCAGAAACTTTTGTTCAAATGCCGTCGTCTCCTCAATGAGGGCTGGCCGAAGGCAGCGGATCTGGTGGTTTGCGACGTCCAACTTCATCGCCTCCAAGACACTGAGCAGGCTTCTCATGCCATTGACAAGTTCATCGACATCGTTATTGCGGTTGCCGTTGCTGAGTTGCTTATACATCGAATCTACCCATTCGTCCCGCATGGGCGCGCAGTGTGACTTCAAAACACTGGAGAGCCATAAAGCGAGCTTTTCAAGGTCGGCGATACCCCTGTGGAACTGCTGCATTAGAAGATCCACGTTGAGTCCCTCGTCCAGAAACTGGCGGTCACGCTGCGGGACCAAGGTTTGAATAATCTCCTTCACAGACTTGAGGAGTTTTGGCAAGCACCAGTTGTCGTCTGTACCGTACTTGTCGTAAAAGCTCTGCCGATCCACAATGAACTCAACAAGCTGTTCTTTGAGGCTTGTCCAGAAGATGCTCGCCCGATCATGTTTCCTTCGGCCTTTGTCGCCCTCCACATTGGGCCTAAAGTGTAGCTCGGGATCAAAGTTGATGTCGTGCCTTAATTTTGGGTTGTTGATAATTTTTGAGACTTCAAGCTCGCCTAAACTTGACCTAGTGACCGGAGGCTCAAGAGGCTGGGAGGGAGCAGGAGATCGGCGGCCTTCAGGTGCAGGACTTGATGCTGTCGAGGTCTCGGAGGGATTTCGCAAGAGCGGTGCTGCTCCTGGAGTCGTGCTATGTGAAGGGTCATCACACCGGCGTGGCGAAACTTGTGATGACTGTACAGCTTCGTCCTTCTCGTCTTTTGATGGTTTCCTAGTAGTCTCCTTCTCAGGTCTCGCATCGCCTTCACCATTGGGCCCGGGGGCTGAGGTTGATAAACTCCGCCTCGACCGCTCCACCGGGCCTCCAAACCCCTGATCCGCCGTCATGTTGCTTAAAAGTTCGGCGCTTTCCGGCTTGTTCTAGATTTGGTCGATATCTCGTGAGGATAATTCTTGTTGTGGAAGCTTTTGGCTGTATTCGAGAACGAAGAATGTGGGTGAAATCCAATAGCTGAGGACTCTTCTCAAAACGGGCCGCTCTGTGAATTCGGGAACTACTGGTAGGTAATTAATTAGCCAGGGAAGGATTTCAGGGTGATCTAATGCAAACTTGAACTTGTGCGGTGCAGTCGCAGCAGTCACGAGCCATGCGGAGAGCTGCAGACGCAGCCGGTTAGGGGCTGTCGAGACAACTAGGCATTGTGCACCGAGTACAAGGCATAGGAGATTGTCGAGGTTGTGAAGCAACTTACATGGATCCGAGGCGAGGGTGCAAGCGCCCGGAAAAGTGAGTCAATCGGGAACTGTGAGGGGAGTAATTCCAGAATGCCCCTGTTATATCGAATTGTTCGTCGAGACTATTGTGACAGTGAGGGTGTCGAGAAAGGCTTGTTCACTGTCGTCGATAAATCTGGGTAGGACAGCGTGTTTGTTTGCCTGCAGGAGGCTATGTCTGGTATTGCGGTTGTGTAACAAGGCAGGGTCTATGTTCTCCTTCGCTCAGGTGGTTTCGTTGGTGTGTTGCCTTGCAGTTCGTTTCGCGTGGTGTCGGTCCTGTTTTGTCTAAGGTGCTCTATCTTTTGGGGGGTCAGGACCGTTGGGCGCTTTCGGACAAGTGAATGTGGGTTGTTGCAACAAGCGCTGGTCTATTCAGATAGCAAAACAAAATCTCTAGAAAGAGCGAGGATGTTTTGAAACAGGCAGAAGGAGCACGGAAGAGGTCGAATGAATTCCAGAACAGGAAGACAAAGGTATGAAAAGAGGAAAGAGGGAAAGGGAGAAGAGGGAGAGAGGAAAAGGGGACGAGGATGGTGGAAGACGGGGATATTTGATATGGGGTGGAGGGTACCACTTAGACGGGGAGCGAAGCTAGCCTGACTCCCTCCACTCTCGAGCTCGAGACACGACTCACAGACTCAAGTACAGAAACATCCATGATTCGAGTCGAGTAGGGTCTTTTCCACTGAGTGGGAGAAAAATAGGGAGGCCGAGCCCGGCAGCGACGCATGGCATGACAGCTGGGTAAGGTGAAGAGGTGGGTCGTGACTTGGGGGCTACTTCATGAGTGGTAGTAATTCAGCCCAGATATAGGTATCGTCGTAGTACTGACCCCTACAACTTTGGACTGCCATCCGTCCCATCCATGTTTGCATGGTATGGCGCCGATGTTTTTTTTTTCTTGGGGTGGACGGTCCCTTGCCCATTTTTGGAGGGGGCGTGTGGTCAAGGCCATGTGCCGTTAGCGGCTTTGCGTGGTGCGTTTTGCGGTGTTTCTGTCGAGCGGGTTGTGTGGGTGGGTGCAGCGTACTGTGCGCGAGTTGTACCTTCCATGGACCCATGGCTTGATGCCGACGAGGAATTGGTGGCCACAGGCGCAAGTTAGAGAGGTGCTGCACTGAATGCAACTAAAAGACAGTGGAAGTCTCCGCCAACCGCCACTTGGAATCCAAGCGAAAGTCACCTGTGGCTCCGATGGAAGGTAAAGAGTGGGTTCGGTTCGTAACTGAGGGAGCCACCAAGAGTCCAGGGCAGGGCAGCCCGGCCCAGCCAGCTCAGGGCACCCGACGGGATATCGTCAGCTGGAGCGTGGAAGCGTGAAGCGTGGAGTGGTAGGGTAGGAGAACCAAAAGTCGGTAGCCACCACTAGAACCACCGCCACCTGAGGACGGGCCCTCAGTGCAAGCCAGCATAGCATGGGCGTGCTGGCGAGGGTTGTAGCGCAATCTAACACTGCAGCGACAGCGTGACCCTCCGATATTTGGATCTGAGCCATCTGGCTGCTATCGTCTCGGCCTCCCGTCTCTGTTAGATGAGACGGAATCAAAGGTCAGACGCTACTTGACTCAGCCCAGGGGTGGCATCACGGGGACGGAGCTCACCTCGTTTCTATGCCAAGTTCATTGCCTCCTACTCGGAACAAAGAAGGGGTTGTCGTGCCGCGTGGAAGATGCAGGCTTTATCAACATGTCCATTGCGATGGCGAGATGATGATGGCAACAGCAATGCCCATAGCGATGTGTAACCCCACGGGCAGAAGTAGGTTTACTCGGTACCTACAGAGGAGATGTACCCAGTGGGCTTCCCGTAGCGGGACAGGATGGATGTCATTCATGGGATCCGCGGCATGGAGATGGAGATGGGATGGGAAGATTACCTACTAAGGTACCCTGACAGCGATACGACGGGGCTCCTGCCCTTACATGCCTGACGGTTCCAAGGTCGGCAGAGCAGGAGAGACCTCCGCCGTGGACTACCTTCCACCATTCGACAATAAACGAGGCGGGCGAACAATGGAAGTCGTGGAAGCTGCTCCTGACAAATTCCCATCTCATCGAGTTCCCTTCACAATAGCATTCTCCAACTGGCTCTCTGAATGGACAAAAACTCAACAATAACCACGGTCCAACCAGAACACCCTGACAGGGGGACCTTTCACTTGCCAAAGCAGGGTCAAGTTCCAGGAACATCGACCCAAATGGACCCAGGGATTGGCCTGGCCCGCCTTTTCCCAGGGGGATCACAGTCATTCGGGACCGCTCCCCATTGATGAACCACCCTTGGGGGCCATGGTTCCCACGCACCCACGCCTCGAAACAACTCTAGAGGACCTTTCCAAGGTCTCTCCAGGGACCACCGCACTGCGCTAGCACGCCTCCAGGGGCCCATAGAGATCCATCAGCCGCCGCCGCTGATCTAGAAGCGGACCAGAAGCGTGCAGATAGCGGAGTCGCTCACGACTAATGAGCCGCCCCAGCTTCGGCCGCTACGAATCGACCTGCAACTCTCGCTGGCCGGCGACAGTACAGTGAGGTCACTCACTGTGACCCAAGGATTCCGACCCGAGGCTGTCGTCGGCGAAGGGTGGTGGATGTTGGCCAACTCTTGACTCTTGTTGGAGTAGAGACCGTGAGGCTGTGCCTGTGCCCGTGCCCGACTCTACGACGTCAACTCAGCGGCCACGACGATGCCGCGTCTCATCAAGTTCAGCTGCATGTAGAATTTTTCAGCAGCAATGGCATCCCCGAGTGCCATCCTCCGCCACCATAGCTGCTCCTGTCATCATCAGCATCGTCATCATCGTCGTCGCCGCCGCCGCCGCCTCCTAAAAACATGGCGACTCTTTTCTCCAGTGAAAGGCTTGGTTTGCCCCTCGCCACGGAAAGCATCTATCACTGCAAGCTTCCCATTAAGGTAGGGGCTGACACAGGGCATGGGTAGTCAGGATGCTATCTACGTAGGTATGCTGGGGGATGGGAGAGCAGCTATGTATCCAGGCTGACACAGACGGTCGTGCCATTTCCCTCATCACCAGGCGGTGCGATGCAACTTGACCGAGGCGTTCCCAAGTGGATATGGTGTGGTACTGTCAGAGCTTCTCCAAGACTTCGAAACAGCGCACAGTTGCGAACTCAACAAGGCGACAGGTAATTGAAGGATTCGGCGTCGCCAATTGGACAGCGCCGCAGGTAGCGCATCCCAGTGTGGTGGTACTGGGACCTGGTTTCGATTCTATCTAATCTCTCCTTCGGTACGATAACAAGGTGAAAACCGGCATGTTCCATGTGGAAGATGGTGTACGGAGCACCTCGGCACCACTGAGTATCATTGTTGTGTTGGATTGGTGGAGGTTCACTTCAATGGTCTAGTCGCGACGTGGAAATAACGTCCCGGATGGGGAGCGATGTTCAGGGCGAACAAGTCAGGGTTCACCCACGTTTCGGCCACCGAAAGGACGACGACTCGTCTCGTCCATGGGCGCAGTGCTGGTGTCGCGGCGTCGGACGGTGGTGGTGTCGTTGTGGTGTGTTATGGCGTTGGGCCTTTGGGGCGGCCCTCGTCAAGTCTCCTGGTCTTCCCTGTCAGAGCAGGGAGGATGCATAAGTTCAACGCCAGGCCAGCGAAGAGGCCATCAGTTCTTTCCTGTCCTAGTCGGGTTTGAGAGTCGGTCTGGATCTGCTGGCCTTTGTTTGCTAACTGTGCTTGTCGTTCGGTGCCTGACTAACTGGAACTTGAAGTCTGACGGTTCGGCTTGGTGTCTTTGTTGTCACCCATGCTCGCCCACTTACGATCGCCCTTTATTATGAGTCAAGCAAGGCGAGAAACAACACAGGTCCATTCACAGCGAGACAGAACACCATTCGTGTGGAACCCGCTCGCCATCCACCGGGACACGAAGTGGCCAACGCATCGCTGCACCTCTGTCTGAGCCGTAGCTCAATTTCTGCTGCAATGCTGCAATGCCGTCCTGCCCAAGCCGATGCGAGGCCATGAAATAGGGTACAATGACTATGACCGCGGTAGCCGCAGCGCAGCCTCATCGACATCTCGTGCGATAAGTCGTGGCTGGGTTGGACGTCTCTTGAATGCCCAATGGCCAACGGTGTCGTCCAATAAAGACACGCTATCAAATAGCAGGTTACAACAGCACAAAGAGAAATACCAAATACGTTTGGCAAGACGTGAGTTGCCCTAATCCAAGGTGCATGAATGGCGGATGCCCCTTGAGGCGACAGCTTCTGGCAAGTTTCAAAAACACTGGGGATAGGCAACCAGGAATCTCAACGCCTGAGCTCAACTCGGCCATACCCGTGTCTTGTTGGAATGGGCCTCGTGACAAGTAGCGACGTTCAATGCATCCAAATGATCCAACAAGTTCGAGGATCGTCAGCCGCCTCACCTCACACCCATGTCCATCTCGTCCTGCCCATACGGCGGGACCTGTTTCCCCCGTCCAGCCACACGCAGCAACCGAAACCATCTCGGACTCGACGAGGCTGCTGCACCTACCGCACTCTCAAGCAAGTTGGACACCGAAGAAGGGTCTCAAACCTTGTTCTCGCCGTTCCCTGGCCCTGCCAATATTCACTAGCCACTTTTCGCTATCCCTAGACACTCTATCCGTACCTACCAAGGCAGTGAGTGAGGGCGACAGGTCACGCGGCAAAAACGTGACCGGAATCTTGCGAAGGGTTGTTGATAGCGTCCCTGACTGCTAATAAAACCCAAAATAAAGAACATCCCCCATCTGACTCTGCGTTCGGTCCGGGTGGTATATCGATAGCGCCATGCAAGGCTCCAATACGAAGTCTTCTTTTTCCAACCCTNAAAAAAAAAAAAAAAAAAAAAAAAAAGCCAGCTGCTGTCCCGCCAGCGTGTGTTTACTTGAACCGCTGGTATGCTCTTTGGTTGGCATGTTGGTCTCATAGGCATCATGGATTGCTGGCAGCAGAGGCAGAGCGAGACGCAGGGCGAGACGACTGAGTTGAATCAGGGACGGGCTGTCACTCGTATTCTGATGGTGCACGCCTGGTCCCTGTTCCCCGATGGCGATTTCGTGGGTGAGCGGGATGGTCCTCCAAAGCAGTGTCTTATCACCGTCTCGAATCACCCAGACTCGCCTTGCATACACGCACCGCTTGCATCCATCCGTCCAGCCAGCCTGACCCAGCCTTTTCGTACGACCACCACAAGCGTCGGCCACGCCTGGCGTCCTTCCCGTCGACTCGAGTGTGCTAATCTCCGTCGCCTCTTTTTGCCGTTGGGAATACCAGGCCCCTTTCGTGACTGACCCGACTAGGGAGGCGCCTAGCTTCAAGTCTGGAGTTTCGCGTCAAGGGAAGTCTTCCTTGTTGACCCTCCCCATCCATCATCCATACTACGTACGTCGTGCGCTCATTTTACGCATTGAGCAGGTAGGTGGTGTAGTAGCGAGTCAGAATTGGGGGGCCACCTCAAACTTCAGGCCGAGCTCGGGGCGAGAAGCTCGGGGCCGGGGAGATCCACGGCGCGGTGGCCGCCAAGGCGCGGAAGCCCGCAGCGGCTTCGTGCGGATTTATTAAACTGCGGCGGAAGAATTCGTTCAGCACACCCATTCTCGCGATGTGGACGTGCTGTAACTGCACATAGTGGTTTGTGTCTTGTTGCACCCTCGTATATGGCAGCTTCAACTACTACTATTACTTCCAGCTTTGGAAGAGAGTGCAGCAACGTACGTTATTACGCTGGTCGTACCTTTGTCCGTGCGGCTGCGTACTTGGGCTTTATTAGTTGAGGTTGCTTTATTGGCTGTTTCTTCTCATCTCAGCCTCGACCGAATAGTTGCAACAACTCTCGTCATCCCTCCGCCCACCTCGCCTCACCCCATCTCAACCAACTTCTGTGGTACCGTATCGTCCGCACCAGGTAGCGTGGGGATTATCAAACAGAAGGGGGGGGGATGTCTAAATACCGCTGAAGCACCTCCCAACAGAATGGGGGCTCATCATCTCGGCAATGATCTATAGGTGTTAGTAGTAGTGCTCCATTTCCGATCTTGAACGGTTCATTCCCCCATGTCCAGTTGAACCACCCCCAGATTCCCGCGCATTTCCTTTTGTTTCCTTTCTTTTTCCTTGTCCACCTATGCAACTTCACAACCTTATGGTACACGAGTTACGTATTTGCTTCCCACACAGACAGCCCGCAGCAATGTGAACCGCTTCTTCCGGGCGACGGGTGGTCAGCCAGGCACAAGCCTCCTGCAGTCTCATCACCTTCTTGTACCGCCTGTTCGTTGGTGTGCGAAAGGAAGCAAATATGTGGCTTCTTGCATGTTACCTTCCCGTTTCTTGATTGCTTGACTCTTATCTACATATGCTTTTTTTTCTGCAGCTGTCTTTGGTTTCTTTTTGTCAACGGACATGTTCTGCTCCTGCCCCCTTGGAAGCATGCGACATCGGTTATGACTTAGATCACCCTACCGCCTTGACGCCTTACCGCGTCTCATATACAGAACAGAGTGGTTTGGCTTCAGCCACGAGTCACTGTATCATCTGATCAAACACGGCAATCGTCTACACCTCTGTGTTGCTCTTGGGCAAGGTACATTTTGAAACCAATTCCGTCCTGCAAATAAGAGCAGGCATGAATGCATGTGCCTTGATCCGATCACACCATAACATCCTACAGTGGTCGAGGGTTTGTCGACCACGACGACGACCAAGGCACTCTGCCGTAGGTGTGACATCAAAGGTGCCCGACACGTTAACCATATCCTTGAGATTGTTATTCTAGTTTACTCGCAGGCACCTCGCAGCGATGGTCGAGGCGGTATCTAATTGGCCATATCAGGCGAGGAGGCTATAACAAGCCCTTCTAGCCAAATGCAGGCTTCCTCATTGGGGAACCAGGCTCGGCTGCTTGCTTGGGTGAATCGCGGGCTGCCTGGGTGTAACGCAAACTCCTGCAATGGTAAATACGGGCGAGCGGTGCATTCGGCCTCATGTCCATAGCTAGCAGCCTCCAGGGACATTCACGGCGAGTCTTTTCTGGGCCAATGGTAAATATCGTGATCGTGAATTCTAGTGTTTTGTAAAACGGCGCCGCATAACCGCCTGGTGATTCGTTTGTTCATGCTTCGCCCAGCCTAACTCCTAACCTGCCGTAATATCTAAAAAGAAACATCAAAAAGGCATCTCGTTGTGTTCATGGTGTCTAGTTCATGAGCATGGAGACCTATTTCAGACGGTTAGTTGAAACTCAAGAGTCATTTCGGGTGAGAGATTGGACATACGGCCATGAGGACACAGCATATACTTATGTATGGACTCAACCGTTCTCCTATCCTTGCGCATTTCCAGAATATGCCCATGAACCTAGCTCGTGTCAGCTCGTCGCGTCGCGCAATGGAGGACGTCGCATTAGGTACCCGTTCTTGTTTCGGTCCATGATACTTGGCGCAAAGTGATGAACGTATGCGCTCGTGCAGATGAGCAGCAGCAGGACGAGGAGGAGAGACTGGAAGTTGAAGAGGGCCGACTATGGAGTGGTTAGTAGAGGGGTCATTTTACGCAGTAGAAAAGCATTGCGCATACCATTTTGACAACTCGAGAAGCTGTTCGTTTACGAAAACAATCAAGGCAATGGGATTGCTATACGTTGCAGGCAAGTCGTTGTCGAGGAATACCAACGTCGCTAGAAACTTGGAAGCTTCAGCCTTCCCTTCCTCACATGCGCCAGGTGTGCTTAGGGGTAAAGATTCGCCGAGCCGTGCGTGCACTTATCCAAGGGGTGACGTCTGGGGCAGCTGAACCCCACAAATCCCGACCCCACCAGCGCTCCCGGCCGAGCCTCAACTGCCACAAGGCTGCGTCGAACGCATCTCTTTTCAGCATTTTGACTACATCTCTACGGCGAGGCTGCGAGGTTTTGACCGCCAAACTCGCTGTTCAGTCGTTCAACTTTGCTCTCAAGCAATCGTGTATCTTGCGAGAAGCGCCCAGGCGTAAGAAGTCAAGCTATCATGGAGCCTCGAGCGCGCGCCGGCAAGAATGTCGGCAAAATGAACTTCAGCCATGCCGAGCGTACGTCCAGCATTACCTGCGCAGTCCCTCCATCTTTCTAACGGTTTCCTTCTCTACTACAGTGGCACAGCTTCTCTACGCGCACGGCGATGTCCAGAACCCCCTCCCCGAAACAGTCCGAGTCCTCGACGAGATCCTCACGGACTTTATGCAATCGATCGCGTTTGAGGCGACCCGGGCAGCTAATTACTCGGGGCGCCAAAAGATCAAATACGAAGACTTTGAGTTTGCGTTCCGCAAGAATCCCGCGTTCCTCGGAAAGGTGCAGGAAGTGTTTGAGAAGCAGAAGGAGATCAAGAAGGCGCGAGAGATCCTACGCGACGGCGAGGACGAGATCATGAAGGACGCCGCAGACGAGGAGAAGAGGAGGGAGAAGACTGATACGAAGGGAGGAGGGGCACCAGCGACAACGTCGGCGGCGGCGAGGGCCGAGGAGGAGCTGGGAGAGGCCGATGACGATGCTGAGGCGGAGGCTGATGCACTGGGGAAGAAGCGTTGACGGGAACTTGACGGAGATGATGGCTGCGGGATCACCCACGTTTATCCTGAGCCTCACTTTACTTTTAATCTCCTGGGGCGTTCTATGTACAAATGTACAGGTCTGGCGTTCACGGTGCTTAGGGAATTCGGGATTGCTGCGGCTTCTAGCGTGCAGATATGAATGGAGTTGCGGAGGAAATTGCATCAGCATAAGACATAGTTACGAGCTATCACGCAAGCCTTGGTTACCCAGGGATTATGCTCAATATCTTACTGCGAACACACGCTAAGTTGACGACAACCCCCACGTTTCTATCGCAATTCTAGGCGTTTTCTGTGTGTGATTCGGTTCTCATATGTGGCTTCAAACTTGGCTGATAGTGTTTGCCAACACTCTCAATTCAGCGTCAATTGGTCATCTCCACCTTGAGCGGGATAGGCATCTTGCAGAACGGTTGATCCAGCCCTGTTCAATCAGTTCCAGTCCCCGACCATGAATTTTGCAAGATAGTTGAGGCTCAGCAGTTCATAGACAACCAGAACTTTTACTCTCTTCTCTTACTCATCCGGGGCAACAGCGCCTCCTCCCGGCTTCACTAGTCAGGGCCGATCTGGCAATCACCCGCCCTCGTGGGAAGCCGGGGAAATAGCACGGCGATTGTATCCCCGGGCCCACCCATCTCAGTCGGACACGGCCTCCGATATCCGACCCAGCGAAATCGGGGAGGCTACGGAGCAAAAAGGGCGGTGGTTCTTTTTGGTTGCAGAGCCAAGACAATGCAAGCGCATGTTCTGGTCACATCCTCGCAAGCGCCCACCACAATCTTTGAGGCCCTCGCCACCAACTCGATTCGCTTCTGGTCGTCTGGCCCGTCTGGTCTTCTGGCCTCCGTCAGCAACCTCTCACCTGCTCTTAGTGGCCAGCTGATCCGCGACGGTCCGGCCGATTGCGGCGCAACCGGTGAGCGAGACTTGGGTGGACGTGAAGTTGACGTGACTGGTTCCTGTGCTGCACCTTTCTGCGCCTTGTAAGAAGGATTTCCAACAGCTGCTGGGGTCCCACCCCCACCGCGAACCAGGGCCCTCTCTATTTCTCACTCTCTACGTTCGTTGGGTTGGCGTCAGTTACTGTCAAGAGAAAAGAGGAACCATGATCGGTTCTATCCACTGGCCGGGCTTCCGCTGCGGGGTCTCGATCGCGGCGGTTGGGTAATGGATGGTGACGAGAGGCTTTTCAGCTGTCGATCCAGTCTGGGTCAGGATTTTCTCATTGGTAAGCTTTTCGTTGACTTAACTGTGACTCTTGGTCGAAGCCTGGTTGTCAGCTTCTCTTCGCTGTACAACAACCCCGTCGTTGTCGTATCATCGACCAGTCTTGCAACGGGAACAGTAACTTCTCTTGCTCCTCTCAAACGCTATGGATCGGGAATCAAGAACGCCGCCTCCGTACGAGGAGATCCCACAGACTCCTGGGGCCAAGCTGGCGTCTGGTAATGTCGAAGAATCACAACGCCATCTGTTACCGTTGCCTTATCCATCACCCAACTTGGTTGCATCCAAAATCGACAACTCGAACTTTGACGAATTCCGCCGGTTGTCATTAAGTCCATCCCCTTGCCCGTCACCAATTCCGATGGGGCAACTTCCAAACCAGGGCACGAACTTGCGAGTCGAGGCACCACCAACCCGGTGGGAACGGTTTTGGGCAAGGAACAAACCTGCGGCTCTCGTTGCCTTGTCTCAGTTCTTTGGGGCCTTGATGAACCTCAGTGCCCGCTTGGTTGAACTCGAAGGCAACGGCATGCACCCCGTCCAAGTCCTCCTTATGAGACAGCTCATGACGGCGTGTTGCTGCTCGGCGTACATGTGGTGGGCCAAGACACCGGACTTTCCCTTTGGCAAGAAGGAGATTCGATGGTTGTTGTGGCTGCGTGGGTTTTCCGGATATTTCGGTATTTTTGGTATGTGGTATTCCATGATGTACCTCCCACTGGCGGATGCGACTGTTATCACGTTCCTTGCTCCTGGTGTCGCTGCTTTCGTATGCTGGTTTGCACTCCGTGAACCCTTTACTCGGATCGAACAGCTTGCGACCTTGGTGGCCCTCTTTGGTGTTGTGTTGATCGCTCGACCTACTTCACTATTCTCCCACTCCAGTGATCAGGATGATCCATCAACCACCGAACCACCGGAGGGAGGAATCCCAGGCGCAGATCACGAGGCTACGCCAGAGGAACGATTGGTAGCTGTTGGAATTGCCTTGCTGGGTGTCTTGGGAGCTGCTGGTGCCTTTACGACCCTTCGATCGATTGGAAGGCGAGCCCATCCTCTGATCTCGGTCAACTACTTCGGAATCATCTCCACTCTCATCTCGACCACCCTTCTTATCTTGGCGCCTATTGCCAACATCGACCAGCCCGGCCTGCGTTGGGTAACTCCATCGACGGCAAAGCAGTGGCTGCTGCTGATTCCCCTGGGCATCTTGGGTTTCATCATGCAATACCTGTTGACGTCGGGCCTTGCGGGGGATAAGTCGAACCGAGCCAACGCCATGGTGTACACGCATATGCTCTTTGCGGCGAGCTTCGACCGGTGGGTGTTTGGACATCGCATGGGGCTGATGAGCGGTGCAGGGTGCACGTTGATTCTTGGGAGCGCGATTGGCGTCGTGTTGGTGAAGAAGGGGCCGCCTCCCAAGATGCCTGCGGATGACATTGAAAGACACGGCAATCTTGTCGGCGAATCGGAAGCTTCTCCCATGTTGTTGACAGATTCGGGAAGGACTGAGGAGTTCCGGCTCTCGCGATAAATGCATGTGCTTGGAACTCTAAATCGGAATTATATCCACTTCACCTGGGGGAATTTAAAAGTATTTCTACGTAGGGGAAATAAGCAAATTGCGAAGTCATCAACCTCTGTTTCAAATCTGGTGTTTGTACGGATGGGTGGTCTTGAAGACTAAACGTTTCACACCGCAGCTTGGGGCCAGCGGTTTTGATTTGAAGACTGATCCAGTAGTCGTACAAGACTTGAAACTGTGGCTAAGCCTTGCAATAAGCTTCTATGACTACCATTTGACTCAGAAAATTAAAATGGAGGCTATCTGGTACGCACAAAGTTGTTGTTGGAAGTGGCTGTGGCACCGTCAACTGTTTGAATTTAGTTGCCATACTCGTAATTATCCCATCTGACAGAATAGGCAGCCATAATCAAACACCTATCCAAGAGTTTCAACCAAAGCATAGAATATACAACAGAACTGCAGGAAACTTCAAAAACAACACTGCATGAGGAGTCAGAGGTGGTGAACCAGAGTCAACATGGGATGTATAGGGTAGCTACATCGGGGAACGGGCCACCACGTGACCCACGGCAGCGCGACGACGCGCCTGGACAGGAGCAGCTTTGGTAGGCTAAAGCTTCAATCGCAAATCTTTGGAAGCTCAAGGCTGCAACATCAACAACCACTTTGATCCACCACTCCACCACGAATTCTCCCATCAATTCGCTCATCGCAGTCGCGCCGAGAACATCGATCAGATCATACCTCAATTTTCAACAACTCGGCGCCCACCGACACCATGGTCCAGATCAGCGAGGTGAAGGGCAACAAGCGAGACAATCGCACCGCTGCCCACACTCACATCAAGGGCCTGGGCTTGAAATCAGATGGATACGCAGAGAAGCAAGCCGCTGGCTTCGTCGGTCAAGCCGGCGCCCGCGAGGTGAGCCTGCAAAACGCAACATAAAAGCTTGCTGACGGCATACTAACCTACCCGTAATCAGTCTTGCGGTGTTGTGGTGGACTTGATTCGGGCTCAGAAGATGGCTGGCCGAGGCGTCTTGCTGGCAGGAGGCCCTGGAACCGGAAAGACGGCGCTCGCGCTTGCCATTAGCCAAGAGCTGGGCACCAAGATTCCCTTCTGCCCCATCGTCGGCAGCGAAATCTACTCGACCGAAGTGAAGAAGACAGAAATGTTGATGGAGAACTTTCGGAGAGCGATTGGCCTCAAGGTTCGAGAGACAAAGGAGGTGTACGAGGGCGAGGTTACAGAGCTCACACCCGAGGAGGCCGAGAACCCTCTGGGTGGTTACGGCAAGACCATCAGCACGCTGCTGATCGGCCTGAAGAGCGCAAAGGGGCAGAAGAAGCTTCGTCTGGACCCTAGTATCTACGAGGCAATTCAGAAGGAGCGAGTTACGGTGGGCGACGTAATTTACATCGAGGCAAACACAGGCGCGTGCAAGCGAGTTGGACGATCGGACGCCTATGCCACAGAATTCGATCTCGAGGCGGAGGAGTACGTGCCCATCCCCAAAGGCGAGGTGCACAAGAAGAAGGAGATTGTGCAAGATGTTACGCTGCACGACTTGGATGTGGCCAACGCGCGGCCTCAAGGCGGACAGGATATTATGAGCATGATGGGCCAGCTGATGAAGCCCAAGATGACGGAGATTACGGACAAGCTGCGCGGCGAGATCAACAAAGTGGTCAGCAAGTACATTGATCAGGGTGTGGCTGAACTTGTGCCGGGTGTCTTGTTCATCGATGAGGTAACGTACCGCCCCTCTCATATCGGGACGGGAACCTAGTGACTAACCGACGGGCACCGTTTGACAGGCACACATGCTCGATGTGGAGTGCTTCACCTACCTGAACCGAGCCCTGGAGCAACCCATCTCCCCTATCGTGGTCTTGGCGTCCAACCGGGGAATGTGCACCATCAGAGGCACCGACGACATTGTCGCAGCCCACGGAATCCCCACGGATTTCCTTGCTCGCCTGCTCATCATCCCTACTACGCCCTACGAGGCGGATGAGATCAAGCGCATCGTGCGGATACGCGCCTCAACCGAGGGTGTCTCCGTGTCCGATGCCGCCATCGACAAGATCGCAGAACACGGTGTCCGGATCAGCCTGCGGTACGGACTGCAGTTGTTGACTCCTGCAAGGTAGGTCCCAGTGGCGAAAGGGGTTGACCCCCTCGTTTGGTATGCTCCGAGACATGGTTTGACTGACATTGGGCAAACAGCATTCTTGCCAAGGCAAACGGCCGTTCGCAGATCGACGTCCAGGACGTTGCGGAGTGTGAGGACCTGTTCCTTGACGCCCGCCGAAGTGCCGCGCTCCTCAGCAGTGAGGCTGGACGAGGCTACCTCCCGTAGACGGGGAGGTTTGTGTAAGGTTCAGGGGTTGTTGTATTTAGGACTAGACGGCGCTGGGGTGGTGAAGGAAAGACGTGTCATAATTGCTATTTAACAAGGCTACAGGGCTAAACAAGGGGATCACGTCCCCCAAGGCGATGCGAAAAATACCTGGCCTGCTGTGTACTTGATAGGGAACCATGGGAATACTACAGAGGTTTGGCGTCGGGCTGGATCAGTTGACCGTCATCATCAGAATGCCATTTGCAAATCCCCTGTCCCCCCGTTCCTCTGGGAGGTCTCTCCCTTGTACTGCTTCCATTATGCTAATTCTAGACCAAACAACAAAGCGACACCGACAAGCCCTTTGATCATGGAGCGCCTCAGACATGATACACCCACAATCCACATCCCGCGCATCCCCATCTCAGCAGCCGCCTCTCTCTTCCACTCTCAGCTGGCTTGTTGGCCCGCCGCCCTAGTCCGTTGAAAGGGAAAAAACCGGATTGCCCATCACGTGCAGGGCGCCTATGCCAATTTCGGCGCGGACATTGTCTTTGTCTCAGGGCCTGGCCAAGCATTCCAGGCCAAGACATGGCCTGCATTCCAGCAGCGCATTGTCGTCGGTTGGATGAGGCAGGACGAGAGGGAGGGAGGGAGGGATGGATGGATGGAGAGAAGACGAGCCTTGTCGCGTTCGCGCGCGGGCCAGCTGACGACCGGTATTCAGTGCAGGATTGTAGGTGCTCTGCAAGACCAGACAAAAGAGACACGGCAGCAGTGCCGTCTGCAGGGGAGAAGCGCCGCGTACCGGGGAGAAAGATGATATATCATGGCAGAGTCCGTGGGCTGTCGTTCCTTTGTGCGCGTGCGTTTCGTTTCTGCTTTGTTGGGTCTCCACGGCTGGGTCCCTTTTCTCTCCCAGAGGGCATCCACACACACTCATACAGTCGCTCACACACCCTGGTTCGTTCGTTCGTTCGTTAGTGCTGCTGGTGCTACCAACCGCGGTATCTGCCCTGCCCTGCCTCTGGCCGCTGTATGCTGAGCTCTAGTGGGCTCATGGTGCCTGGTGTTGCTGTGGGCAGACGGATAGTTGACAGGCAGCGCAAACACGAACAAAGCAGGTTGGCAGATGGGTTGCTGCAACTGTTAGCAACTAGCGGACCGGCGGGACATGTAGGGGTGTTCCACAGTGTTCCACGGTGTTCACTCTAATTATTACAGGTGCAGAATCTTTAATCTATCTATCCGTTGACAGAAAAGTCACAGAGCAGGGGGTTGACGCTGGTAGAGGAAGAGAGTTAGTTGGCGTGAGTGTGGGTGAAGACATTGGGGAGGGATTGATATCGAGGGGAGGTTGAAGGTGAAAAAAGGGCAAGAAGAAGGAGAGGCGAGAGCGAGTCAACAAGACAAAAAAAGAGAGAGATCAAAGAAAGAGCCGTCCGATAATGGAATCGCGTCCCATGTCCTGCCCCAGGCAGTGATTGATGGACTGACCAGTTTCATTGTTCTCTGTCAGCTTCTGAATAGGCTGCCGACAAGACACACAAAGACTTCCCTTGGAGTCCCAGCACAGACTTGCCCCCGACACACGAGCACCATCGACCTTCTTTCAGCCAAAAAAAGAACTGGGCTGGAGCCAGAGAATCCGAGGCTTCACTTTATTACTCCTCATCCTTGCCCTCAAGCATCGGGTTGCTGGAGTTTCACCTGGCCTCTCTCACCATCCAGATCTTCAGCCTCTTGTTCAACATATCCAACAACTCCACACGGCCAGGGTACAAGGCTGAGGTTGTAAGTTGGCGTTTCCCCCTCTGCCCAACCCGCTCGCAGGAAACCCTTCCCGCTCGTTTGCCCAGCCCGCCGCCGCTGCCGCCAGTCCAAAATGACACAGGTCATCTCCATGGTTACTCCCTCCCAGGCTATGACCCCGGCTCGCTCCCCTATGGAGGTGGACGACTATGACGGGCCACGGGGCTTTCGTGCTGTGCCCAACACGCCCGACTCTCCTAGCCCTCGCACCGCCGGCCTGGCTCGAAAACGTGCCGCTTCCATCAACACGGTGGATGCCAACTATGGTAGGCTTGAGAGACTCAAGCTCAATACTCCTACCAGCATGACCAGCGAAGGTCCAAGAGACATCTGTCTCTGCACTCCTGCTCCCAAGATCCCCAGACCTCGAAACGGTGAGTTTTGACCGTCCTTTCTTTGTTGACAACACTCGGGCATCTGGTGTTGCTTGTCGTGGAAGCGTCGAGACTGTGTGAGCAGTAACATATTTACGCTGGCAACCCCTTTCTTTCTAAGCAGGGTGCCTCATAACTAACTCGTTCTCTCTAGCTTTCATCCTATATCGTCAGCATCACCAAGCTCAAGTTGTTGCTCAGAACCCTAACCTTTCCAACCCCGACATCTCCAAGATTATCGGGGAGCAGTGGAAAGAGGAGGCCGAGGAGGTCAAGAACACCTGGAAAAGCCTGGCTGATGAAGAGAAGCAGCGTCATCAACGCCAGTATCCTGATTATCGATACCAGCCACGCCGCGGCAACAAAGCTCAGGGGAACCGGCCAGGTTCGTCCTCTGCTGATGATTCTGGACGTTGCCCAAAGTGTAATGGACGTTCCATCGCGACTCCTCGCACTCCTTCTACACCTTTTCCTACACCCACCACAGCAAAGCCTGTTGTGAACCCATATACACCTACTGTGCGAGGTGATGACTCCGACCTGGCCCGTCGTGGGAGCTATGGTAACTTGCCTGCTACTAGACTGCACTATACTCCGCAGCGCCCTAGCTATCGAGAAGTTGATGACTATGATCCTGAATCTCCCGAGTTAAAGAGACGCCGCTTCAACATGAGCGGGGGTTACCACACCGTCTCTCCGCCTGCACAAGGAGTACGAGCACTGTCGATGGGAGCTCCTCCACGAGCTCTTCGGCAGTACCCTGCTACACCGTTGCCCGAACCAGGCCTACCGAGGTCAAAGTCTGGCCCGATGCCTCCTCCTCCACGACCTGCTATCTCGGGGCCATGGCCTGAACAGGGTCATCACGTTAGACATGCTTCTTACGACGAGTCCCTTCGACTACCCCCTCTGCAAACATCTGTTCCTATGTCGCCGACCACAGCGACAGAAGTCGATATCCGGCAAATTAACACACCTGTCACTGGTCTTGGGATAACAAACGCCAGAGACCCTCAAGCTAGAAGCGTCGAGGCTATGGTCATGTCTATTCCGTTTACTCGAAAGTTGTCTGTCTTGGCCAGAATCAACCAAACGCCCATCACTGCCTTCAGCCCCGCCAGCCCTGGAGTTGAGAACCGTGGTGCGGTCATTGCGGTTGAGGGGCCCAAGCTGAGAATGCTCAAGCAGGTTGGACAGGTGGTTGAGAGAGCCCTCTTGGCATCCAACGATGTAGCTCTCAAGACATGGGGTAGGGGCCAGGACATAGAGCCGGACACCGGTGACAGACGCGGCTCTCAGAGTGAGGAGAGAAAGGACACTTTCACATCGTGTTTTGAGTCCATGGTTCAATGGCACCAGAACTCGCGAGACATCGCGAAACATATTATCAACAACACGGAAGATTCGACCAAGGATGCTACCATGGAGAAGGATATTGAGTTACGACGCTCTCGACGAATTTCCACAGAGGGGACTTCCTCTGAAGTATCTCAAGACAAGCGTTTGGCCTCCAAAGTTCCGGTTGCGCTACTCAAAGAGGGCTTCAGTCTCACCTTGTCAGACACCTTTGCTTGCGCCGTACCCATCACCGATGCATACGCACCGATTGATCACTGGCAGTGGATGGCGACCCTCTGGCGCGGCACCATAGCCTCCGACCTCGTAATTTACGTGAAACCAAGTGTGGAGGAAGAGATTGCCAAGTACGGAACCGTGGATTTCCAGAAGCACCCTGCGCTCATGGTTGTACGGATCGCCGTCGGCAAGGACCTGGATGAGGCCACCGAACGACGAGTGGCTTTTGAGGTGGTCGAGTGGGTACGAGGAGGGTCTTTTCGGGAGGAGAACGGCAGGATTTAATGACAAAGGCAAAATAATTACTCATGGCGTTAGGAGAAAGGGGATTGGCAAGCAGGAAAGGAATCATGGCTGGATACATCGGCATTGGAGCTATTACCGGATGTTACGACTGGGTTTTGAAACGATATGGGGCGGCCTTTAGCCAAAAAAAGGCCTAAGAGGAAACAGGTTTAATTCTTTTCGAATACATAGGTAGATGTCAGCCAAGTTGTGGTAGAGACCGACCTGGAGGATATGCTGGGCTCGTGTGAGGTGGAAAAGGAAAACCAAATGTTTTAGTATCGGGTCTTTTTGAAGAAGAGTTTTGAACCGCAGCACCTGTAGATAACTAGTACGTTACACGGTCAATTAAACAACAAATGATGATTCGCTTCTATGTCGTTCAGGTTTCATACAGATGAAAGGACATGTACTTGAATGGCGATGATGCTTTTGGCGTGGAATCCCCACTCAACCCTGGTACGTACCTAGCCGCCTGGTGGGGAGTTTGCCGCCGTCGCGTTTATCCGAAAGTAGACGCGTTTACTGTGCTCAGGGACACCATCTACACTAAACAGCTCTCTCTAAGCGACTCAGGAGGTACGCCCAGCAACAACGACCAGCTGCAGCCGCGACCAAAAGCGTAGCCAAGACGAAAAAGACGACGACAACGACCGGAAAGCAAATCTATCTGGCGACGGCCGGCATGATGCCCCACGACCTCGACAACTGCTCATAATGCCGGATTTCAAGCCAGGGCAGACGGTCCAGCTCTCGGATGGCCGCAAGGGCACCGTCCGCTTTGCTGGCCCTACGCACTTCCAGGTCGGCGAGTGGGTGGGCATCGAGCTCGAGGAGAAGACGGGCAAGAACGATGGCAGCGTTCAGGGCGAGCGGTACTTTGACTGCCCCATGGGCTACGGCATGTTTGTCAAGCCCATGATGGCCACCATCATCGCTCAGGCACCAGCCCCCAAGCCTGCCCGAAAGCCATCTCGACCGAGCAGCTTCAACCCGGCCGGGGGTAGGGCGTCGAGCGTGGGCGATTCGGGTCTTGGTAGGAGGAAGAGTCTGAATGCGCCGAGCCCGAGTCCGGTACCTCGAGTCCGGCCCACGAGCATCGCGAGGGTAAGGCGTCTAACTGTGCAGTTCTTTTTGACCGAATGCTGACCCTGGCCAAAGTCTCCCACCAAATCGCCTACTAAGCAGATTAGTGCTTCCTCTAGTGCTGCCGTATCTCGAACAGGGACGCCCTCCAACCCTCGGGTTCCATCTGCAGGAGCCAAATCTCGCCCGTCTGTTGGAGGAGCTCGCACCTCCATGGGCCCACCACCGCCGCCTGCCACCCGAACAACAAGACAGCCCTCGACATCTTCGGTTGCGTCAAGAACGGGAGGGCCTGTCCCAAGAACTGCAAGTGGCCGCTTGTCCTTGACGGGGCCACGGCCAGGATCACGACCAAGCTCAGTGACAAGACGGACATCAGTGGACTCGCAAGCAGGGAGGGACCATGGCTCATCTGACAGAGATAGCGTTGCTTCTCCTATTAAGGACAATGGAGACATCCTATCACCACAGCCCAGGAGCCCCGTCCAAGCGAGAACCAAGGCTCTGGAGAAGCTGACGGGAGGACCCTCATCACGGACATCAACACCCCCTGCAACTAGGAAACCTGCGGCCACGGCAACGCGTCCCGCCGGAAGTACGGCGGCGAGTCGTGAAATTGAGGACCTTAAGGCCAAGTTAAAGGTCTTGGAACGCAAGCGTATTGAGGATCGGGACAAGTTAAAGCAGCTCGAGAAGGTGCAAGGTGAAAGGGACAAGTTTGAAAGCGTCATTCAAATGCTGCAGCAAAAGTACCAACCACAGCAACAAGAGAATTCTGAGCTGAAGAAGCTACTGAAAGAGGCGGAAATGAGGTTGGAATCAATCGAGGAGCTTCAGGCAGAGCACGACAGCATATTGGAGCTGGCTACACTCGACCGAGAGATGGCTGAGGAAACAGCCGAGGTTTTGAAGGTTGAGCTGGACGCCCTGAAGCAGAAGGCTGAAGAGATGGAGTTGGAGGTGGAGATTCTCCGGGAAGAAAACGAGGAGTACAGCCAGGGGATGTCTCCCGAGGAGCGAGCAAGTGCTGGATGGTTACAGATGGAACGCACAAACGAGCGGTTACGAGAAGCGCTATTACGGTTACGCGACTTGACGCAAGCGTCTGAGGAAGAACTCAGGGACCAGATCTCAGGACTGGAAGACGACCTGAAGGAGTTTAACACGGTCAAGGAAGAGTATGGTGTATGCCGAGAAAAGCTCGAGCAAGCCGAGTCAGCCGTCGAGGACTTGCGTCAGCAACTCGACAATGCCCTCGGTGCTGAAGACATGATCGAGGATCTCACGGAGCGGAACATGAGCATGGCTGAGCAAATCGAGGAGTTGAAGGCTGTCATCGATGATCTTGAAAGCCTGAAGGAGATCAACGACGAGCTCGAAATTAACCACGTGCAGAACGAAAAGGAGATGCAGGAGGAGCTCGACTTCAAGGACAGCGTTATTGCTGAACAGGCTCGACGAGCAGGCCAGCAAGAGGAATCGTTGGAGGATATGGAGTATACACTTTCGCGTTTCCGTGAACTAGTGACGAGCTTGCAGAGCGATCTGGACGACATGAGAGCCTCGCAGGCCGTTACCGAGGGCGAGTCAGAGAAGCTCAACGATCGATCTCGGGCCATGATGGATCTGAACATGAAGCTTCAGATCTCGGCAGCCAAGGCTCAAGTCAAGACAATCGACCTGGAGTTGCGACGACTGGAGGCCCAAGAAGCAGAGCAGCATCTGGAGATCGTCAAGCTCTTCCTCCCCGACACCTACAAGGACGACCAGGACTCTGTTCTTGCTCTGCTTCGCTTCCGTCGCCTGGCTTTCAAGGCCAACCTCCTCAACGGCTTCATCCGAGAGCGACTTAATGGACAGCCGCACCCTGGACATGAGGATGACGTATTTGCCGGCTGTGATGCTTCGGACAAGCTTGTCTGGGTGGCCAACATGTGCGACCGCTTCGTCAATGACATGTCCCACTGCTCCATCGAACAATTCTCCAAGTACCAGAACGCCCTGCTCGAGCTGGAGCCGGTTGAGCGTGCGCTGAACGTGTGGATTGATGGCCTGCGTCGAGATGACCTGAAGGAGCAGAAGTGCGCTGACGAGCTGCACCGAACCATTGCGCTCCTCTCCCATCTTGGCGAGGTTCACATTTCGAGCAACCTGGCCAACTACGCTGATGATGTTCACATGAAGGCGATGGTGATGCAGAGCCACCTTGACTCGGCAGCTGTTGCATTCAACACCCTGCGAGGTCTTGTCCAGCGTGTTGTTCCGACTGAAGGCGACGACGAGGAGCTGGCACAGCACTTTGCCAAGAAGTCCGAGGCCGTCATCACCCATACCCGAGGCACCAAAGTCATCGCTGGCAAGGTTGTGCGGGCACTGCAAGACCTTCGAACCCGGTCTCTGTCCCTGCTGCCGGATACGAATGAAGCGTTTGAGCAATGCTGTGAGGCGACGCAAGAGATTGCCGACCTGGCACGACAAATTGGCCTTGGTCTTCATCAACTCTTGACCTCGGATGAAGGCAGGACTGATCCTTTCACGTACGCGGAGGTGCAGTCGGCTGTTCATAAGACGGTGCTTACTGTGAGCACGTCGAGCGAGTCTGATCTCTTCTCGTCCTACCTCTCCAAGCTGCGGACTGTTACCACCCAGATCACAGATCTGGCTTCTCTGGCTACGGACCTCGACCAAGTCCAAGAATTCGACGTCAGCGCTGCCCCCTGGCGGCTACGGTCACAGGAGCTTAAGGCCCTCAAGACCATCCCCGTCGACGCAGAGGAAGAGCTGCGCCGTCTTAAGGAGGAGCACAGCGAGGCGCGTCGCACTATCGCCCAACGCGATGAACATCTCAGCACCGCCGTCCTCAAAATTGAGACCCTTGAGTCTCGGATGCGGGATGCTCAGGCTAACATCGAGCGCATCGCCAACCTCCAGAACGAGCTTGAGGCTTCGGATGAGCAGATCGGAAGTCTCAAGGAGGATATCGAGAAGCAGGACCGCGAACTCAAGAACCTCGAGTCGGAGCGCGACAAGTGGAAGAAGATTGCCAGCGATAGCCGCGCCTACGCTGACGGCGCTGACGCTGCTGGAGCCAAGGCTGGCCAGGAGCGTGCCGTTGCCACCGCTCGGGAGATGGACGCCCTTAAGCAGGATATCGAGAGCCTCCAGTCAGCAGTACGATACCTACGCGAAGATAACCGCCGGGCTCGCACATCGGAGCAGCACAAGTACGATTGGCTGGCCGAGCCACTCAAGAAGCCGGCGACCGTATCTGAGCAGCGCCGTAACCTCATCGCTGCCGAGGGCAAGGACGTTCTCGGTGAGCTCGTCAAGATGGCATCTTCAGCATCCCTATACAACTTCTCTGCCCTCCCCGAAGACAAGCTTGCTTGGAAGCCAGCACGGTCTACACCGCAGTACCACGCAGCTAAGCAGATGGAGGATTACGCCGCCTGGGCCTCCTGGCAGGACTCTGTCTTCCAAAAGGCGCATGTGCTCCAAGGCCAGACAGCAAATGCCGAGCGGCGAAAGGCGACAGCGGGACGCAGCCCCGCCGCCCGCCTACGAATCCGGTTGCCTGGCACGGATGGAAAGGTGGTGCCAGGATCAAGCCGCCATGTTCAAATTGTTGGATCAGCAGAGTGGGAGGCTCTGCAAGGCCGCCGAGTGGCCGTATGATGGAAGAATAGAGAGCGCAGTGAGCGTAGACATACCCCCTTTTTATCTGGATTGTATTTGCGATTCTTGCCTCCTTCGATCTTGGTGGCTAGTGTATCAGGATGAACATGATCACGGCGCTGTAGAAGTAGGGCTCTTATTTTTAAAAATCATCATCCCCCCAAAGAAAGGGGAGATTTCTTCATTTGATTCTTTGATGCATTTCGTCTTTTTTCTTTTGTATGCGTGGTCGTGCTCCCTGGTATCTTGAACGTTCCCAGAACCTGCCTGTCCCATGCTTGTTTGTTCTACATGTCATGCCTTTAGCAAAAATGCTGCCAGTTCTCTATGCTCGACCCTTGCCCTTCTTATCCTTCTTCTTCTTACCACCACCGCCGCCGCCACTGCTCTCCTCGCCACCTGCTTGCGCACCCATGAGAGCCGACATGGGATCGCCACCGCCTTGCATCTCCTTCATCATGTCCTTGAAGAGATTCTCCGAGACGCCGCCGCCCGTCATGGCGGCGCTCAGGTACGGAAGCAGCTCGCCCATCTTCCACCCCCGCGGCACGGCGGGCTTGGGGTAGGGCTTTCCGGGCTCGGGCTGGAGCTGGCCTCCAATGCGAACGCGCAGACCTTGGCTGTCCTCGGTCGTGGGGTTCTCACGCAGGTGGTCAGCGACGAGGCGGTACAGGTGGTGCTTGTTCTGGACGGGGTGACCGGGCGTCTTCTTGAGGCCGACCTTGACGCGGCCTGGGTTCGCCCAGTCCTTGGGGTGCACCTTTTCGGGCTCGAATAGCGTAGGGAGCCGCAGGCGCGAGCAGGCGTTTGCGATCTCGCGCGCCAGCGGGTCCTTGACGGCGAGCTCAGTGCTGACACGGCGGCCCTCGGCGCGGGACCTCGAAGCGTCAAAATAGACGGGATATAGGCACTGGAAGTCGGCGTAGGCAGAGCGATCGGCTGAGGCGGGCAGGGTGCCGCCCGCGGCGCCGCCTGGGGCGATAGATGCGGGCTGGCGGGCAGCGGCGGGAACTTGTTGGGGAGCGGAGGAGGATGAAGGTGTGGAGGACTTTGGTTCGACACGGCGCATAATATCCGAGTCGGCAAAGTCGTCGATGTCGGCCTCGGCGGGGTCAGAGTCGAAATCGCTGTCCGAGACCTCTTCTATCCTGGGGTGGGACATTTTTGCGAGCTTGGGGGGGAAGGAGGGGTCGTGGGAGGGAGGATTGGTCGGGTGTAGTATGTGGGCCTCACGAGGCAGAGAGAGCCTATACTCAAGAGTCTGCGAGTTCGATGATCGAAGATGGAATTGAGACCCAAGTGGAAGTGTTGGTGCTGAGGATGGTTCTGGGGTACAAGTGGGACGGCACCTTTTGGAAGGTGGCACTTGAGAAGTTGGGTTCACGGTGTGTGGGCGGGTGAGGCTCAATGTGGGGTAGGTACGTCTCTCGTCACCGAAGCTCACCGAGCTCACCGTGCACGTTGTTACCCTGGCATTTTGACATTTCAATTTCAACCACCTCACTTCACCACACCACAACACACGCCAGCAAATAATCGTCTTTTCTCGTGAAACCCACAGCATATGCGGGTGTATCTCAAATTAAAAACCCCAAACCGACCGTCCCAGCCATGTGAAAAAATCTCGAGGCAACAACAACTGGTCCCAAGCCTCCGAGATATAGCAGAAAAGAACAATCTGGTAAAAGGCGCCGGGGGATTTGCCCCTGGATGCTTATCTAATCATATTAAAACCTTATGATCGAGAAAGTAAGGAATCGATCCTAGTATACAGAGAACGAAGCTTAAGATTGGTGGGGCTCGATCAGATAAGTTGTTGTCGACTTCAAGTCGTGCAACACCAGCCTGCGCAGCAAAGCTCGCGGCTAGTTATCGTGGATGTTCTTGTTGGTAAATTTGGTGCCTGGTGGATGGCTATCCACTTTGAACCTACAATATTGTCGCGTGCAAACAAGATTGCTAACGTTGGGACACTGTAAAGGGGAATTATGTTAGAGACTAAGGGCAAGGGAAAGGGATGAAGCCAACTTACATGATGACCATAAATGCAGTCATCCACGTCGCATTCTTGTCCTCGTGTGCATGGGTTCTGTCGCGACAACATCGCAAGGGCGCGGAGCTCCTCCTGCGTGGGCTTGTAGTTATGGACGAAGGGGCAGCTGTCAATTCTAGTGCATGGTCCGCGGAGGAAGTGATTGTTGCAGAGTTTATCATTTCCAGCTCGTCGTTTGATGCTTTCCATGGCCTGCAGGCCCACAGTGACGGACGGATCGAGTCCTCGAGCCCCAGGACTCCAGGATGGCTGTGGAGGTGTCTTATTTCGGGCACTGGTGCTGTTTTGCTTTGGAGGAAGTGGCATGGTGAGCTGAGGAGGTGGGGTGGCGCTCTTCGTAACCTTGGCCCAAGAAGCCGCTGGAGGCGACATGGACGCATTGCTCGTAGCAGGTGTTAACACCGCCTGGGTGGGGAGAATGACTGTTGGCGAGGGCTGGTGTGTACCAACGTCGGGTTTTTGCACTGTCTGCTTCTCAATTGGTGATTTGTCGGTAAGCTTCGTCGTGCGAAAGATGCTGTCGAACTCGATTACGTTCATCTTAAGAGATTCAAGCTCGCGAACCAAGGGTATACTCTTAATCAGAGAGACACACTTCTTGGAAGTTTCATCCTCGAGAACCTCATCAAGGAAGGGGGCATATCCTGCATCATGTCCGATTCCTAACAAGACATGCTTGCAATTATGGCTCCGCAGATGCCACCTGGTTGTTTCTGAATGCTAGGTCAGCCATGGTCTCGACGCATTTAGTGTGCTAACATCTCCTATTCTAAGCGCACCTTGGATGAGGTAGGCACTTGCTCCTGGGGGTGGGGGTTCCATACCTCGAATCTTGGAGTCGGCTCGCTCCTTGCCATAACCGACGTCAAGAAAGTCGAAAGATGCCTTGGCCTGGGTAAAGCCTAACGTAAACTCCTTGAAAAGGCTCGGATCGTCGAGGCTGCCGTCTCGGCATAAGGCCTTGCCCAACCCAGAGACATTGGCCACGACACGGCATATAATTTCTAACGAATTCGTGCGCTCTTGGGTGCATAGCTCTGCTACAGCAGCACGAAGCGCGTATGCTGCCTTTTTTCCACCCTCCAGGCCTTGCTTGATTAAATGTTCCTGGAACTGTTTGTGCGGTCAGTGGTCAATTCCCCGAGTGCAGTGACCCTAAGGCTAAGCAGCAGAGCCTAGGAACGCCGGGGCATAGGACAAACATACAATGAGACCATCTCCGTCGATCAATATCAAGATGTATGGGTTCTCATTCTGCCGCTTTTAGCCATTGTATCCCTCACGCACCGAGCCATGATCCAATGTACCTTGAGGTTATCGTTCTGATTCGTAACCCATTTGATATGGGCTTCGGCTTCTTGTAGGCTGTGTTGGAGATCTCTTCGGGACTTGGTCGCGGCATTCAGGTCGAGTTCGGCTTCGTGTAATCGAATCTTAAGCTTCTGGTTCTCTTGCTGGAGATTCTCCTCGACGCCTTGGCAGTAAAGTAGGAGATCCTGTTGAGCGAATGGTTAGCGACCTCAATTGTTATGGCATGGGAACTCGGCGTTGCAGGCATTTAAGCTCCAAGGGGCGGACAAAGGGAATGGCGCGCGTGTGCGCACGTGTGCGTGCTGTGCAGGTATAAAGGTGGCGCGCATACTTGAAGCAATTTGTCTCTTGTGTGCTCATACGCCTGAACGGTCTGATAGCGCTGAACAAAATCCGTAAAGGTGCCGGGGGCTGCCATATTGGACGCCATGGAGCTCCTGGTTGAAGCTACCTATCGGAGCTAATGACGGCGGTGGTGGAGGAGGCGAAATATCGACTAGGGTGATGAAAAGAGGCGAGCTCCAGGCGTCGTCGTCGAAGAGGAATGATGAGAGTGGCAGGATGGAGAAAGAAGTGACCGAAGAGCGAAGGAAAGGAAAACGAAAAGTAAAGGTAAACGGGAGCCCTGGATTATTGATTGGGCGAGCGGGTAGTTATATCAAGCGAGACGAGACCAGAGGCGCGCGCCAACTGGGCCTGACAGGCAGATGATGGCTGCTGATGGCTGATTTCTGATTCTCCTTCACAGCCTGGTCTTGGTTGGCCTTGGCCCTGGGGAGTGGTCGGGCTGGCGGCGGCGTTTGTTGTGCGCAACAGGATCAGCTGCTGGCCTTTGTCTGCTTGCGGCAGCACACCCTTTCGCTTGGCCGGCGCAAGGGGATTGGGTTGAGCCGAGGGGGGTGTGGGCGAAAGGTTGAAAGTGCACACACGTTGTTGGAGGATGAGACAAGAAGAAATATGAAGCAAGCTGCAGAAGTGATGGATTTTTTTTGGCGTGCGTTCAGGGGACGAGATGGACGAAAGCCAGTGAAGAGCTGACACTGCCTCAGCGCCTCTTCTTTTTTTGCTTCTTCTTTCTTCAGCGCAGCATTGGATTGAGGTGCACGAGAAAGGAAACAGAAGTTAAAAAATTGATGACGTTGTGGAATTAAAGAGCTGAGAGAGATTGTTGAAGCGGTGGGTGATTTTCTCGCAAAACTTTTTTTTCTTACCCTCCCGTCCTGCTCTTTCTCGCCTTGGGTCTCTTACAAGCTGAAAGCTCGGTCGCCCCTTCCGCACCGTTCAGTGATCCAAGTGCGGGCAGGGGTAATCAGCCCATGCTAACTGCCGGCCCATCGATCCACAGTGGATACGCGCGCCAAAGGCCAAACAGACAGAACATGGAAGGGTCCTCTTTTTCTCGTCTCCTTGCTGCGGACCCGAGTTTTCCAAGAACGCCTTACCTTCCTTGGCTTGACTTGACTTGATGTAAGACAGGACGGACAAAGAACACGATCAAAGAAGATATATGCACCACGTCTGATTTCACGAGTTTCTGCAAGTCGCTACAAGTTGTCGACGCCGGACTGGGGGCCCATTCCTAGACAACCATCGATTCATACCTCTCTCTATGGATCTCTTCAAGATCCGTGGAAAAAGTATCAGAGGACTCCAATACTGACTGATAAACTGACTCTTGACATACAGCCCTTACACTGGTTCAGCATCGTATCCAGATGCCTATTGTGCTGTAATGGCGCCCCCATGAGTGACAACCAGACAGAGAACTCGACGAATAACCCATCCAACATCCCTGTCATGCTTCTCGAAACATCCCTATCGAATGACACAGAGATTGTAGCACGGCGACACGCTGCAACACTGCAGGCGACTGAGGCCACCAACAACATGTTGCTGTCCGCCAGCATCAACGGACAGTAGCCTATCCCCATGCCCAAGGCCAGAGCCTGGTTAATGCCAGAGGCCGTGCAAGCTGCATGTCCGCGTGTCAAGACACTATTTCACACCCGACCGTCCAATCGGCCAACTCGCTCCGCCGCTCATGTCCCTCGCTCCCGCGCGTACAAAGTGCAGCTTCTGGAACGCCTTGCCAGACTGTGTTGCCTGATGTCGGGTGCCCGCCAGTTTGTTGCACAAATAGGGTGGCAATCGAGGCCAACTCCGTCAATTCTGGCATATATATGGGCCCTATCTGCCTTGATCCAGGTCTTTTCCCGGCTTGCTGTTGGTTCCTGGCTTGCTGCTGAGTCTGCCTCGCCGGGCTCATCAACTTGCTCAGCTTACTATTAGGCAGCAAATCAGGCTCTCGAAACACAAACCAGGCTCTGATAGATTTCGTCCTACTGTTTTGACTGAACCAAGTCCTAGGAAGTATATCCTTGTTGCCGACCGCAGTACTTCCGCTTCCGTGTAAATCCACCGGCGCCGCGAGTACCTTCATCACACATTGCAACATGTTTCAGTCCGAATAATCATCACTCAACAAGCCAGACAAACAGCTTTTCGTGTAATCATCTCGGCATTTCAAACGCCATTAGTCAGTCCCATCTCCCCCCCAGCCGGAAACTGATTCAGCATCTGCCAAACTGTGTCATCTCCCCAGTCACCCCCAAACTGCCACATAAACCCATCAGCACCGATCTCGCCACCCGTCGATCCTAGCGGGAGCATCATCCCGTCCGGTCCCGCCGTAAGATCGTTGTAGATCAGATCGCCCGTTGGAAAAAACGGCGCCATCGTAGCTAGACCATCCGCTGACGGTGTCAACCAAGCCGTTTCCGCCATAGGCTGCGTCTGTGCCAACCCAGGAAGGTCGCCTGGGCCTAGGGACGAACTTCCTGGCGTTGAGTCTGTTGCCATCTGGCTCGATTCTGTCGTCGACCTGTTTTCCGCAGATGAAGGCGAGGGATTCTGAGCTTTCTCGACAGCCCTCTTAAACCGCGCGACGATGGCTCGAAGAACTCCCTGTGCAGACTTGGCTAGCGGATTCCGCTCCTGCATCGCTGAAAACCGCTCGATCGTCCATTGAAAATGCTCCGAGATCTTACCCGTGAGTTCAGCATACTCATGCGGGAACAGGATGTACACGGATGCAATGAGCACGATGGCATCGAAGCTCCCAAAGAAGAGCATGAAATTCCTCCACGAGTCTGGCGGTAGGCCCTCAAATGTCATCTTCTGGATTTCGAGCGCCCTGAGACTGGCCTGCATGGCCTCTACCCTGCTCTCCTTGCGGTTGAAGACGAACGGCCGATGCAGCGCTGTCTTGCTGAACTGATGTAAATGAGCAAAGTAGTACCGCGTTGCCCGATACCAGTGCACCTCGGGTTGAGAGTCCCATCGCGTGTCTGGGTTGTCTAATCGGAACGCTGGAGGCATCTTCTCATCGAGCTCAACAATGCTCTGGTGTAGCTGGTCAATCTTGTTAGAATCCCGCGGGTACGGCCCTTCGTTCTCGAGGTTCTGAATCGCCCGCAATGGTCCACAGAGCTGAAGATTCCATAGAAGTCTGGTTATCGGTGTTGGCGGATCGTCTTCCCGTCGAGGTACCACTGGTGTCTTGGAGCGGTCTTGAGGTATGGGTGCATCGACCGGCGGCGAGGGGAGAACTTGATTCCAGTCCACTGTTCCCGGGCGCCCGAGGACCATCGCACAGTTCAAGTCCCAGACACAAAGCAAAGTATACATCCTCCTCCTCCGTTGAATCAGCCATTGATTCTCTAGGACGCTCTCGACACTCGAGTCCTGAGGTTCTGGGTCCAAACTATCGCGATGCATGCCTAAATCCTGCGCGTGGCGGATCGCGATAGATATAGTGTGCCACTGCTCCAACATTAGGATTTCCCTTTTCCGTCATTATGGCTCATTTGGTAGTTGTGATGCTTACCGCCTCAGTGACCTTGGCCGTAAACTTGAAAAATGACGCCCTCAGGAATTGTGCTTGCACCGTCGCTAGCGACATGTACTTCTTCCCCAGTAAATCCAATATTGCCTGGCCGGACTCGCTGTAGTCAACAGCGAGATCCTCGAACCGCATGCTGCCCGCATACTTGAGTGCGTCAAACACGGGATCCGGCCGTTCTGGCAAGAGTAGCAGCGCTGTGGCGATGATCTGGAATAACACAGCCGGGAACGCGCGCAGCTCGGGACATAATCCGCGAGGACCGACGCTCGACAATGTTGAGAAAGGTAGACTATTCCATTCGTCGAGATGAGAGTAGAATATGTCGGGGTCAACAGCGTAGTACTGCCAGTTAAAACCGCGCATGAACATCTCGACGAGCCTGTCGATATAGACTTTTGCAGGGAGCTGCCGGACGAGGCCCTTGTACTTCTCCCTTAGGGAAAGATCTTCATCTGACGAACTGAGGGAGGGCCCGCGGGGTTTCGTTGCAGATACTGGAGAGCCGTCCTCACCATCGGTTACCGTTTCGATCTGCTTGAGAAACCCCATGGTTGATGCGCCGTTCTGGGCGTATCCCCAGTCAGCCGCCTTGGACGACAGAGGTTCGTCGATTGCATCCTCAACCGAATTACTCGAATGCGAAGGCGATGGTCCCGCAACCTTCTCCTCCTGGGGGTTCTGGCGCTGTCGGCGACGCTCTTTGGCTGTTGGAGCGCTCGTCTCGTAGATGCACGCGGCCTCCTTGTTCCTGGACTTGCAATTTCCACACGGCAGCTCTCGGTCACACTATGAATAGAGTTAGCAAGGAAACCGACGCTTCCGAGCGCTCTCAAATCCCAGACAAGTCTTACGAACCCGTTGTTTCCTGCGGTGGCATTCAACGCAAGAAATAACAACACGTCGTCTCTTTCTCACCCGCCGCACATCGTCATCTCCGGTTGCAGTCGTCATGGTTGGCTACGGGTCAATCAAGAGCTCTGGATGTTTGTGAGTTGGGCAAGGTATCCATCACATGATTGGCAACCTCATTCACTGCAAAAAAGCAAAAAGGTCTCGGCGAGCGTGTGTGAGACTCGGCGTCTTGAAGGTGACCGAGGTGGGATATTAATATGATGAGGCTGCTTGCTTTCTCAGTTGAGCTGAAAAGAGTCTGGCGTCATTGAGTGGGGAAACGGAGAAACCGGCTTTAACGGGCTACAGGAACGAACCCTCCAAAACCCTGAAACTCAGCCCTGCTAAAAAAAAAAAAACTGTGGAGATGGACGTCAAGCTTTATGTCGAAGCGGTGCGCTCGGACAGAGGCGTCATAGTGCTTGTTGGTAGCATCCCTAGTATGGGATCTCGTTGTTCTTGTAAGTGAGTTACGTCCATAGTTGCTCCCCTACAGTCATGATATTTCAAATCCCGCTATGTATTTCGCCAACCCCTGAGCAGCACTTCTCCTCTCCCGTAGTCTCCATATCACTCACCCACAACCCGCACAAATTAACGAACCCGTTCTGTGTAAGCCTTCCAAGCCGCCGACCGATACCGGTCGGCCTCTCCTTCAGGGTCGCCCGCCTTGATGATACCCCGGCCAACAATGGCAATATCAGCACCGGCAATGCCAATAATTCTTTGTGGTGTGTTGTATTGCTGGCCCTTGCCGTCTCCCTTGATGGCGGCATTCTCATCCTCACCCTCGGGGGGCAATTGGCATCCGGGCGTCATGTGAATGAAAGCATCGTCGGGTTCTGAGTTGAGACACTCCTGTGAGACGAATCCCATGACAAAGCTCTTGTGTTCCCTTGCGGCCTCGACGCAGGCTTGTGTGTACTCCTTGTTCATGAAATTGCCTTGGCTGGACATTTGTGCCAGGATAAGCAGGCCTCTCTCGATCGGCGCCTCCTCGATGCCAGGAAATACTGCTTCATCGCCTTCGGGAATCGTCTTGACGAGCCGTGGTGAATCGGCCGACTCGTACTGCTGGGTGACGGTGGTGGTGGATACGATGCTGCCCTTGCGGCCATTTTCAGCCCGAGGGGGTTCCGGGTGGTCGTCCTGGTTCTCAGCGTCTGAGCGCTCGCTGTCCTCGTCCATCTGACTGGCTGTGGGAGTCCCGATGCTGATGGACGTCTTGACCTCGTAGTGGTATCGCTCGAGCCATCTGGCGGCAGCGTTGGATAGGGAGGTGACTGAAGCCTTGCCGGGAACCATGTTCACATTGACAATGTGCGCCCACTCGATGATGCGTGCAGCGCCACTGGTGTATTGCAACTCGACCGTGTTACCAATATCGCCAAATTTGCGGTCCTCGAAGATTAGGAATCCGTGCTTGCGAGCTAGGGAGGCGAGTTTGGCACCAGTGCCTGTCTTTGGGTCAAAGTCCCAGCCCGAGACCATGTCATGATGAGTCTTGAGGACGACGATGGAGGGGCCAATCTTGTCGGCAAAGTAGAGGAGCTCGCGGGCGGTTGCGACGTCAGCGCTGAGGCAGAGATTCGAGGCCTTGAGATCCATGAGCTTGAAGAGGTGTCGGTTGAGCGGATGAGTTGCCGTCTGGGACCGGCTAGCGAAGGTCGCCTTGAGCGACGGATGCGAAGACATGATGGTCGAGAATGTGCAATCCGGAATTCAAATTTTGAAAGGCAGAGACGGAGTACAGAAAGAGATGAAGAAACGAAGATGGCCGAGCAAGGACCGAACTGCACGTCCGAGGATAATGTAGGCCTCAAGATCGCAAGTTACGCTACTACCTGGCTGGCCTTGGCCCTCGCGCACTTCGGACGTATGACCCAGACGGACGATCTGGCACAGGTGGCGGATTTGTGGAGGGGAAACTGGGGAGATCGGATAATTGAGACGAGAAGCCACAGATAGGAACAAGGGGGACGAGATCTAATTGGCTTCTGTCAGGTGCCGTCTTGGTTGTTCTTGTATGAGAGGTCTCGCTCAGTGTGAGAGTGATTGATCGGCAAAGGTCTAGGCCCGGGGTTAGGAACAAGGAGAACGGGAGGATGAAGAGAAGGAGGAGGAGGATGAAATAGTAGTGCAGGAGGAGGGCGGCAGAAGATTTATGAGCAGAGATGAAATCTAAACAAGGTTGAGGATGGGAGGAAGTTGAAGGAACGCGCGACAGGGCGGGAAGACGGGAAAGTCGCTGGTGAAAAGTGAAAAGTGACGATCCACACACAGCTCAATAAAATGGCCGGCCGGCTATGAGGCGACAAGGCTAGAGGCCAAGATAGCTAGAGGCGAGAGGCTAGCAGGTCAAGCTAAGGCCGCCGAGAAACAAGTCGCCCGAGGCTCAAACGTAGGGCAATGGCAAGATGCAGGGATCGCGCCTTTGGATGTTGTTGTGCCTTAAAGAGGCGGCGAATATGGGCCGGGGACAGGGACCGGGGGGTGACAGCGGCGGCGGGAGCGAGGGACAGGGAGGAGCAAAATGGACGGATAGGTAAAAAAGCCCGCCACGGCGGATGAATAGGGCTTGAAGTCACTGTTTGAGGTGGCTTGCGGGCTGCCTGAGCAAGCTTGGTCGGAGGATGTGGAGGGGGAGAAAAGGGCGGCGATCCCAGGACTTTGAGGCCAGGGGAATGAGCCACAGTCGTAGCGCGGGTGTGCTAGCTCGGGACCTACCTGGGGTCGACAGCGGCGTGAGGCAAGGAGGGAGGGCACGGTGCAGTGCGGTACAGTACATACAGCAGGGCCTAGAGAATGAGCCGGGAGGCAGGCTGTCGTTGTCGTGTAAGAGAGGATTGCAAGTGGTAGGAAATTGGCCCGAGCAGACAGACGAGTAAAAATAAAATGAGCTTGGTCAGACAGACAGACAGACAGACTCTGGATGCCGTTGATCGGCCGAATCACGGTCACGATTGCCCAGTGATGATTTCACCACAACGGTCCTGACATGGGAGAAAATTCAAATTCCTTCCCCAACTGCCCCCGAGCCCTAGAATAGGTTGTCTGTCCTCTTCTCCTCTGCCCCGTCCCTCTGCTCTCCCGGCTGCATTATGCCCCATAGTGATCCATCATGTCCGCAGAGCAACACCTTACCACCGGTGACGTGTGTCGTGGGGCGGCATGAGTAGTAGTAGCCATTGTGTCGTATGTACACGGAGGCGCCAGACAGAGGCGAGCAAGCAAGAGCGAGGACCGAGATTAGCTAGCAGGCGGGAAGCCTGTTGGAGCAGCCAACAAGAGGCCCGGAAAGTCAGAAGGGTCCAGTCAGAGAGTCAAGCATCACCGTCATGCGGAGACACGGCCTTGGAGAAAGGAGGAGATTGAGACTGACCGACCGTCCACTGACTCCCGAACAAGCATGATGGGTGAAGCTCGATGGAGCACGGAGCATGGAGGGGGATCAGCGTCCAGACACTCTAGACCTAGACGCTTGGAGGGGCTCCCGGATATCCACAGAGGCGTCTATCAGCAGGCCAAAAGCTCTTCATCCACAACGGCGTAGCATCGACTAACCCAAGTACCTTTCACAGCACCTCGGTGTCCAGAGAAAGATCCCTAGAGGGCTTGTCAGAGGTAGCATCCGGCGTCGATTTGGGCAACACAGCATCCCTCCTCTGCCCCAAGACTGTCCCAAGACATGCCCCCCGGGGCGAAAAAGACTTCAATAGAGCCTGCGGAACAGGACGGTCCAGGTAGACTGGCGTCTCTAAATGGACAACGGCGGATCCACAAATGCGACTCCTGGGGCCAACTTACCTTAGATGGCATTGCAGGGGCCTGACCGGCTTGGGACGCGCGCTGTCGGTCGAGTAACCCCCAGAGCGGAGCCGTGGTCATCGCAGCACCATCCCAGGACCAAGCCATGGCACGTCGACTGAACGAGACCGCCCATGGTCCGTAGCCTCGGGCTTGGTACGGCACGCAACTGGTCCATGGGAGCCGGCATTAGAAAAGCAGGGCTGCTGCGTAGTACCGGCGGGTCCAATTATAGGTAGACTGCTACGGGCCGAAGGATATCTATTAAGGATGGCCGTCTGCGATAGAGGACCCCAATTTCGTCTCGGTCCTCTTGTCTCGTCTCGTCCCAAGTCAAGTCAACACAAACACAAACACGACACAACAACACGATGCAGCACGCAGGACGGAGCCACCGGCATATGGATGCAAAAGACACGGCTAGCGTGCTGGTGACATTCCCTGATGCAAGGCACCATGGTCCACGGTCAGCCAACGAACACCACCAACACCTCCTCCACAGTTGGAGATGGAGGCAACAAGCTGTGCCTCTGTGCCGTGTTTGACGGCTTAGCTCGCACCCCGTCCGTCTGGGGCGGGTCATTTGCGTTTTTCCCCAACATGTCGCGTCAATAAGCTTGAGCTCGAGCTCCCTCCGTGCTCATCAAAGTGCAGGGCAGATGCCCGTCGGCCAAAACAGCCTCACACTTCTTGAGAAAGAGATCGTCGCCGGGATCCCGGATCCGCCGCCCCCAGACTTTCTGACCCTTGCCGTTTCTAGCTCACATGCGCTGAGACACCTTAAAGACCTTGATTTAGCCGGCAACGACAGACAACCGTGATCCTGGCTCGATAAGGCAGGACCTTTAAGCAAGCACTCTAGGCGGTTTTTTGCTTTTGGGTAAGGGTCTCCTTTTTTCGGAGCCGCCTGTCTCGAATGTCACCATCCCGTTGAGAAAGCTTGTCGTCTCGGCTATCCCGCAGACTCTCTCCACTCCCCGGAACTGCCGAGCTGGGGCTCCGCTCTGCTAAAGGACCCTTGAGTGAGAGAAAGAGACGAGACTTGACTATTCAACGACGGTGAAGGAGCCATCTACTGCTATCCGAACCACGTAATATTCGGTTGCTTTCTGAGTGAGCTCCTCTCGCATGTCTAGTCGCCTGCGCGTTCGTCTTGCGCGTCAACACGTGCAGCAGCTGTCTTGATGGTCCAGCTTACACGCTTTAGCAATGTGACGGGTCGGGTTTCAACAACTTGCCGGGAGCCGTCCCCGGGACCAGCAAGTGATCCAATGCAGTCTAGCTCATCGTATCGACAGGAGATTAGTCGGCTTGACTTTTGGCTAGCTGATCGATCTGCGTTGCTCGGCTTGGTGGCCGTGGCCCATACAGACTGGTACAGTACATAAGGTAGTTAAACACCTGACGCGGGACATCGAGGGGCAGGGGACAGCGTCGTGGGAGTGGCTTGAATTGAGTTCGCGCGAAGACGCTGCTAAAGACGGCAGGACCCCACGACACATCACATCGTCAATGTGATTTGCCGTGGTTTGTCCGGGCAGGCAAGATGAACCGCTCGCTCCGTAATGACATGGAGGAAGCGGCTTGGCTGAGACGGTCATGATGGCGCCGGGAAGACGGCATGCCATTTGAGGGGAACCCAAGCCACTCTCATTAAGGTAGCCTTGGAGGCTGACGAATCGTCTGACTTGCAGCTGATGAGGATCAGGTAATCCTGGCTGTAGCCTGTTCAAGATGGAGGTTGAGCTTCGCTTTGTTGTCCGACGGCGAGACTTGCCTACTTGGAAAGGCGACCTGGGTTGGTATTATGGAGGTAAAGATGGATAGGCTCTTGGAGGCTGAGGTTGTAGAACCGGCTTAGGCAGAAGATACCCAGACAGCTCAAGCACCCTAACAGTGGGTGATCAAAACATGCCTACTCCAATGAACCATCAAGAAGTCTATTTATGGGGGACTTCAGTCTCATATACACGTTCACATGCCCAGAAATCGACACTCAAAGCGTCTAGTCCACTACGGGCCGGTTGCGCAATCCGAACCGCCGAGCTCGGATTCTCTTATCCATATCATAGCATCCACGAATATCAGGCAACCAAGCTGGTAGAGCTGTCATGATAGCTTCTTATCTTAGCCGTTTGGCCGCTAATGCACATCAAACCGGATGATCAGCCTCTATCTGGGCTGCTATCTTTTACCAATGCGACGTCAGGGCTAGCCCACGCTAGACTACCTCCCATAGGTAGACGACTCGGTTCTAGAGCTGATGTCGTCGGCCAAGTCGTGGCGCGCAGCTTGGCAACGTGTGCTGTCAAGTTGCGCAGCCAAGAGTCATCCGTCGTCGTGTGCCGTCTTTGCCATCAAAAAGAGTCTTGGATCTCTCGACCGCCAGAGTGAATCGTACGTGTTGAAGTGAGCTGCATGCTGGCATCTTCAAAAAATCAGCCTCCAATGTGGAGCCTGCAGTGCTGGCCCTGTCTGACAATTTGCCTCCAGCGGGCATCAATTCAGGGGATTCTGTGCCTGAGTGGTGCGAATGTCAGCACCTTTAGGCTGATGGGCTGCGCACAGTTCACACCCGCCATCCCGCGTCTTGACACGCAACAGAGCTCGAAGCGGGCCGTTAGCGTGCCCGAGTCTACCGAAAACCCCCCCTGCCTCGCTTGGCAGAAGCATCCCATGGAAAAGGGAGCCTCCAGCTTGCTGCCGCCTTCCGCCGTCATCATTGCAGAACTTTAACCCACACGACTTCTTCGAGCCTCGAGATCTCTCTTGGACTTTTTATCTTCTCATCCGCTCCTTTACCGACGCTTCTTTCTCCCCATCCACGCAACTGCGCTGCTCTCCCGCCCCCGCTCTCGACGACGCGGCCCGCCTAGTCCGAACGACAGCTTCAACAGCGCCAAGGAACCCCTGCCCCTTTCGCAGAATCCTGCCATATCTCGACCAAAGCGGTGCATGATAAGCCACATTTGTTATCGCCATCTCTCCCAACTTGCGGCAAACACTTCAACATCATGAGCCCACGAACCCGACGACAGGCCGCCAAGGCCCAGCAGGAGTCGCACTCCTCGTCCGACTCGGAGCGCGATGTTAAGCTCAACGGCAACACCAACGGCAACGGCACTGCTCACCACGCCCCGGATGCCTCGGATGATGCCCCTCGCGAGAACATCTTCCTTTTCTACCCCAATATTATCGGTATGATGAACAAGTCTGGCAGCGAGGCTGTCCCTTGGTCGCTAACACAACTTGTTAGGCTACGCGCGAATCGTGCTTGCCATCGCGTCCCTCTATTACATGCCCCTCCATCCTCGCACGTGCTCGTTTCTCTACAGCGTCTCATGCCTTCTCGACGCCCTCGATGGCTATGTTGCGCGCATCTATGAGCAGTCGACTCGCTTCGGCGCTGTCCTCGATATGGTTACCGACCGCTGTACCACGGCCTGCCTGATCGTCTTCCTGTCCTCCGCCTTCCCTCGATGGGCCATCGTCTTTCAAGGCCTGATCGCACTCGACCTTGCCAGCCACTACATGCATATGTATGCCACTCTCGTCGTTTCGGGTACGGATTCGAGCCACAAGAACATCGACGCGAGCCAGAACTGGTTGCTCAGCCTCTACTACACCAACAAGGTATGCCATTTCCTGAACCTGTCATAGATTTCTCCCGGTCACTAACGTCGCTTAGAATGTTCTTTTCGCCCTTTGCGCCCTCAACGAACTGTTCTTCATTGCGCTCTATCTCCTCTGCTTCTCATCGCCATTGGTCTCTCCCTATCTTATCAAGCCCGTCAAGGAAGTCGGAGCCGAGCTTCAGGCTGGAGCTCAGGTCAACACGTCGATTCTGGCCCAGATCTTCCCAGATCCCTTTAGCCCCGCCGCTCTTGAGCTGGCCCGTGCTAACAAGATGGATTCTACGGTCCCCTGGATCATTGCCGGCGTCAGCTTCCCTTTCATGTTCATCAAGCAGGTCATCAACGTTGTCCAGCTTTACAATGCCAGCCAGGGACTTGCCGAGATCGACATCAAGACGCGCAAGGAGAAGGGTCTTCCCCGACCTAAGGCCAAGAAGGCTTAAGATCGAGAAACCTGTAGTGGTCTACACAATCATTTCATATATTCGACCGTGTCTCGAGCAATGGGCCTCAATCCGCCGTTTTGCTTCCGAGCCCCCTCGTCATTTTCACCATTTATTAACCTTTGCGACTTGGAAGGAAGCGGCTGATAACGTCGCGTTTCTTTGAGTTTATTTTCATCACGTCCCGACTTGATAGGGCGCAATCATTAGGGACTATTTACAGGGACATCACAGACTCCCAAACTCTGCATGACTCGGCGCAAGTGGTGCGGCTTTAATGACTCTGATTCTGGAAGAAAAGAGAATCAATGGGTAAAAGGATGGCAAATTGCAGCATCCTCACAATGGAGGAGAGAATAAAAAACAACGCGGGCTGCAGGTGGAGGAGATAATCACGGAAATCTTTTTCACTGGGATTTAGCGGGTGGAGGTTTAGACTTCGTTGTACACATACTTTTTTCTTGAAACCCCCTTTTTTCTTTGTTTGGTTTATGTCTTCTTAATCGTAGACGGATGTCGATACACTCGCTGGAATTGAACAAGATTTACAACTTTACTCTTTTGATTCTCCTTCGACTAGCCATTGTGCTGCCAACTTGATGAGGTTAATAAGGGCAACTAACCAAGCAAGGTACAGTAGTTTCGTAGCTCGGTAGTTCGCTTTAACTCCAAGATGTGGAACTGCTAGATTCTCAAGCAGATACTCTCGAAGAGGCCAAATCTATGACGATCATCTAACCTTTACGATTCGTGTCCCATGTCACGTCAACGCCAGGGCGAGTCATGGCTCTACGGCAGAACGATCTACGAACAGCCTGCAGGCCAAGGATACCAGGGCCCTTACGATCTTTGTCGAATCAAGAGAATCAGCAAGTTGGTATATTCAAACTCAAAACATCAAAACCCGCAGCCTCATCCGGCCGTACAGAAAGGGGTTTCCAGACACATTTATTTTCCTTCCCATCAGCCACTAGTTGCTATCAATTCCCCGCTGCGCCTGTGGGCGATGTAACAGTCCCTTGAGGGGCCTTCTGGTTCGGGTGCGAGTCATTTGAATCGCTGCCGTCGACGAGTCCAGAACTCAGGGCCCCCGCGCTGGTCGAGTCGGGGGGTGCAGAGAAGCCGTACCATGCCACGACGGCGACACCAAGGATGCCGCAGATGCAGCTGAAGACGAGGGCGACAATGCCACGGGGTGTGAAACTACGTATGGTACGTTAGCAAGTGATTTCATTAGCTGAAGATAAAGACATGAAACGTACCCAGAGGGAAGTGGCCTAGAAGGCTTGTTCTCGCCAGTTAGGTCGAGGTAGTCCTCGGTGTTAGCGGCAGCATTGCCCTTGGTGGGCATGTCTGCAGCGGCGCAGGCGTCGAGGTGGTTCTTGGGGATCTCGATCGTCTTCTGGAGAGTGAGGGGGTCCTCAACAAAGGTAGCGATGAGGCCGGAGACGACGTGCCACTCGATGTGGCAATGGAAAAGCCAGACACCTGGTCATGGTTGTTAGTGTCGGAGTCCTTCATAGTCAAGGCCCTAAAAAAAAAGCCTTACCTGGGTTGTCAGCCTTGAAGCGCATGACGATGTTGCCGTTGGGATAAATGACGAGGGTATCGCGGCGCATAGGGGTCTTGGGCAGATCCTTCTCGGAGACCTGGACATCCTCCCAAGTACCAGCCTCTTCCTCGGAACGGTAGATGGACTGGAATGCATGTCCGTGGAGATGGAAGGGGTGACGGCCCGAGTCGAGGTTGTTGACAACGAGCTGCACAATCTCGTTCTTCTTGAGAACTGTAGAGTGTGTGTAGGTGCCATAGACGGAGGCATCAGTGGCATCCTCGCCGGCATTGAGAACTGTGTAGAGGGTGGGGACCTTGGCACCAGTGTAGGTGATGTTGTTGAAGAAGGCATAGTTCTTGCCGTCGCGGAGGTTGTCCATCTTGACATCGAGAGTCACCTCGTGGTCGGGCTCACCGAGGAGTTCCATCTTGTCGTAAGGGACGAGAGTCATGTCGTCAAAGGGGTCGAGAGACTCGACGGTAGCAGCATCTGGGTTGTCGTTGGAGTCATCATAGACGAGCCAGCCGGTCGAGTTGTAGTTGAGCTCGGGGGGGAGGACGTCAAAGAGGGTCTGAGACAATTGTGAGCTGCTTGCTGTATAGCCTGTTCAGGGCTCGACTACTTACAGTGTCCATGCTAGCGACAATAGGAAAGTTCTTGGAGGTGTCCTTCTTGGTGGTAAGGAGGAAGCTTACGCGCTGAGCGGCAGAGATGTATATCATCTCAGCCTCGGCAGCTTCAGTGTAGATGCCATCAACTTCAACGATGCGCATCTTGTGACCCTCGAACCACAGATACTGGCCGGCAAACGCGCCCATGTTGATAGTTCGGAACAGGTAGGTGGTCTCGGGCTTGACAGACAGGGTAAAGTTGACGGTGTCGTTCATGAGAGGGTTGTTGGGAACAGGCTCTGCACCAGAAGGGTTGGACTTGGCCATGAACGTGGGAATAAGGGTCTGCATCTCATCATGATACCAGTCAGAGAGGGTAAATATGACCTCCTCGTCATAGTCATCCTTGAACGGGAACTTTTTGTCGTGGACAATAAAGGGAGCACGCAGACCATCGGGGTATTGAGCGCTTGTGTGGGAGTGGTACCAGTAGGTTCCCGGCTGGTCAACCTGTAGCCCATATTAGTAAGTGGTGATGGTTGCTCAGATCATGAGTTCTCTTACTGTAAAGTTGTATGTAAAGGTGGTTCCCGGGGCAATTGGGCACTGAGTTACACCCGCAGGGCCGTCCATGTGTGTTGTTCCGTTCATATAGAGGCCGTGGAAGTGCAGCGAGGTCGATTGGTTGCCCAGGTTGTTTTGGGCGTTGATGATGACCCGATCACCAATGTCGACTTCAATCCGCGGGATAGGCCACTTGCCATTGACTCCGATGACAGGACGCTCAAAGGCACCATCAGGGTTGGCCCTGACCCAGCCAATATCGAAGTCATATTTTCTCGTGGCCGCAGTAGCCAGCTGCGGCAGGGCGAGCAGTGAAGCTGCCACGTATGGGAGAGAGTTGAAGAGCATTGTGGAGGGTTGGAGAGTAACAGAGTTACCTCGCGCTCATCAACACGAAGAGAATAGAAGGGATATCAAGAAGACGAAGAGGGCCCAGGGAAACTGGAAGAAAGGAAGAGGAGATAAGCTCAAGAATGTAACTTAAGTGCTATTAGAGCCTGCAGCACAGAGCGGGATGGTGGTGTCCCACAGTTCGTTGGCCGGAGATCGGATGGCACGAGGCAGAAAACGGGATGGGTTGGATACTGATGAGATGGATAAGACGGAATAGATTAGATGGGGGGAGCGGAATCAAGGTGGAGGGTCAGGTCATCATGATGGGCTCTAGATCAGAGTAAGGTTGTGTGGCCGGGAACAAGAGAGATTGATAAATAATAGCAAAGACCGAGTCAAGCGCTCAGCCATGGGTGTTTGTAGAGGGAGGCTCTAGTGTGTCCCACAGCCCATGTCTCATCCATGGGGGAGAACAGACGATGCACAATCATGGAAGCGATGCCGGACAGGGAACCGGCTGTACTGCACATGAGGGAAGAATTGGACCTGGCGCATGATGAGCGCCGATGAGCCGTCGAAGCCGTCATGGGCCAATGGCTCGGTCGACATGGAGCGGCCGTCTCTGCCTGCTGAACCGCCGCGGCGGAATCGAGCTAGACTAGACTGACCCCCGTTTTCACTCGAGATGGAGATGGATAAGATGATCAGCAAAAACAGCTTGTTGGTCCCTGTTGTGCTGTGGCTGAAGCCATCGAAGGGTCTGGCTCCTCAGTGCATGGACGGGTCAAGTCGTGCAAGTTGAGTTTTGGTAGGCCGGCTGCCGCTGCCAGCTCGGCCAATCACAGTCCGGATCGCGATGTGGCCCCACCTCGGGAAAGCTTTCATCTTATCAATCGCAACCCCTCCAACTGTTAGCTCCCCTCGCCCTCGTGTTTCTCTTGGGGCCCTCTGCCCGCTAATCAGTCCTGTCCTGACATCTGATTGACCAGGACCGACAAGCCATGGCCAGACCAGGCCCGGAGGCATCAAGTTTCTGCTTCATCAATCCCGACTAGTGGTGCCACTCTGCCTCCGTCGGGCACACAGACGCTGCATGAGTGGACCTCCCTCGAGAGGCTCGAGGCCAAGCTTCTCCCCATCCCTGAAGAGCTCCATCCAGCTCAACCGTGGGGACCCTGCTTTTGCCTTGCCTTACCTTGCCTTGGCGTGCCAAGACGGGACACCCGCAAATCGTCCACATGCTGGAAGCTCAACGACGACCGATCTTTTGTCATAGATTCAGTTCATGGACAATGACGAGCGGCGCATGCCTCGGCAGGCGGCACTCAATTAAACCCCGGCATCCCTGTCCGCAGAGCAAAAAGACCTCCAAAAATTCCGCACTTTTTTGCCTTTTTGACCCCTACCTACGCAACCCAAAGGTCCCTGAAAAGAGGGTCCCACGGCACGTCAAAGCCGAGCTGGGCACACCTCACAGGCCCCCGGTCTCCTGCCCAGCCACAAGTTCGCGATAGACTCGATAGACGACTGTGGGTGGAGACCATCAACGGTCGAGAAGCCAATCCACGGGTCTCGGTGGGCTGACAGCTGAGACTCGGTAGGTATCTGCCATCTGCCAACACCAGAGAGGGAGGACTAACACCCGAACAAGAATATCGAGGCTGCCTTGTTTAATTTTCATGGTGGTCTGTTCAGCTGTTTCTTGCAGCGTCTCGATCGCAACCAACTTTGATAATCGGTCCCAATGCATCAGATAATCGCCATCTCGCCCATCATCTGATAACTTTGATTCCAAGTCTCCGAGGGAACAAACCACGTGAAAGACCAGGGTCCTTCTACGCTGTCGGCCGCCCGTCTCCATGTGTCCGGTCAATGCCTGCGGCTGAGGTGCCGCCAACACCAACGCCAGCGCCAAAAGAAGCATATTGGTCATCGCTACCAGCAACTCATGTTGATCTTCAATGTAACCGCAAGAACCGCCGCGACAAATACCTCGTCCATCTCGAATGATGGCAATTTTGCCTCATTCACGGCTCACGAGATGCTTCTTTTGGAAAAGGCCATCGCTTAGAGACCCCCATCCCGCCAGAACCAAAGACTAATAAGACCACACTTCTGGACATGCAATAGATGCTCTGTGGGGAAGAGGCGCAACGCCTTCTCGCCAGGGTGCCTCACGTCAATTGGCACAGTTTTGCACGGCTGGAACAGTTTCAACATTGTCGCATGACCTTTTTTCCTCTCAGTCCGTTTCTGTCGATCCTCAGACAGCCTCTCCGTCGTTCGATCTCTGTCTGCCATTCCGCACTCCTCGTTTAGGTCTTAACGATATTGGATGAAGCCATTCCGCCTCCGAGAAGATCCGACTCTGCATCAATCAATTTGTAAACCCATCAACCAGTGAGCTCACAATCGAGAACCGTCACCGTTGCGAATCCTCGTGGAATTGCTACCCATATCTCCAAACAGTCAATCGTTACCCACAGACCACAGTCGAGATGCCACTCTTGGATGCTTCAACCTAAAACAACCGAATTAACAGCCACGCGAAGGACCATGCATAACAAGCTTAATCAACACGCCCCCCTTCCCTTCGCAAATCTCGGCCAACATCCCACGTCGCGGCAATTCCTTGCCGAGAGTCTACAACTAGCAACAAGCCACAGACACCCCCATGCATCAACATAGCATGGCACCCAGCGGGGGAGCTCTCTGTCGATCGCCCGTTTTTCCTAGGGTCCCTTGGAAAAGGGTCCCATCACGCCGGTCCTCGGGGGGACGCTCATGGAGCCTCGTCTTTCCCGACTCTTTTTTTGCTCTTGATTCCTCATGTGAACTGCAGCTCGTGTAAGTAACTAGCCTGAAGAGTAAATACTAAGTCAGACGGCGGTCCCATGGCTTTTTTTATTCTCCATCTTCTCCTTCCTTCTTTACTTTAGGGCCAACTGATCCGATTATCTGATCCGAGGTCCTGATACAAGTTGATCCTTTATCAGATCAAGCTTCTCTGTCTGACCTTGTCCCACTAGTCCAGTCAACAGACGGAAGCTACCATCGCACACACGCACCCCAAAGGACGACGGTGCAACCTTAGATCAATATCCCCATTGCCACCCCTCATCTCTTTTCCATCTCTTCCTCGCCTCACCCTCTTCTTGGTTTCGAGTTGGATTCATCCCCTCCCCAAGACCCCAAACCGAGTTGAACTACAGTAACAGCAATTTTCATCATGGCTGTTGACGTCTTTGCGGTTCCCGTTTTCCTCGTCGTCTTTCGAGAGACCCTCGAGACAGTCATCATTGTCTCCGTCCTGCTTGCTTTCCTCAAGCAAACCCTTGACGGCCCCAATGGTGATATCAAGGTGTACAAGCAATTAAGGCGTCAGGTACGCCAACCACTCCCTACGCCAACCCTCTCCAACTCTCGAATGCTAACAAGAATCCTTTAAGGTCTGGCTTGGGACAGGAATCGGCTTCTTCATCTGCATGATCGTCGCCGCCGCTCTCATCGGCGTCTTTTATACCGTTGGCAGTAACTCGTGGGAGAAGCACGAGTATTACTACGAGGGCGCCTTTTCTCTCTTTGCCTCCCTTATCATCTCCGTCATGGGTGCTGCTCTACTCCGTGTCGGTAAGATGCAGGCCAAATGGCGCGTCAAGCTCGCCAAGGCCCTCGAGTCACCCCTCAAAGCCGGTTCTAAGGGCTGGTTCAAGAAGTCCCTTGAGAAGTACGCCATGTTCATGCTTCCTTTCATCACCGTCCTCCGTGAGGGCATCGAGGCCGTCGTCTTTGTCGCAGGTGTCTCTTTCTCCGCTTCGGCCAAGTCTATTCCCCTGCCGACTGTTGTCGGCCTCATGGCTGGCTGTCTCGTTGGATACATTCTGTACAAGTAAGTTTGCGCTTGTTATCAATCACGATCGCAAGTCCAATTGCTGACATTCTTCCCCAGGGGTGGCTCGAGTACCAAGCTCCAGGTCTTCCTTGTCGCCTCAACATGCTTGCTGTATCTTGTCGGCGCCGGTCTCTTCTCCCGCAGCGTCTGGAGCTTCGAGATGGCCAAGTGGAATGAGTACATTGGTGGTGAGGCCGACGAGTTTGGCAATGGCCCAGGCTCCTATGATATCGACCAGAGTGTCTGGCACATCAATGTAAGGGAACTCTCACCTCAACTTGTCTTTCCGCCTTCTGACTCTTCTCAAGTGCTGCACATCCACCGACACAATCCAGAACGGCTGGAGTATCTTCAACGCCATCCTGGGCTGGACTAACTCTGCCACCTATGGCTCTGTCATCTCCTACAACCTGTACTGGATCTGTGTCATGATCGGCTTCATCCTCATGCGATTCCACGAAACTCATGGCCGCTGGCCCTTCGCCAAGGCCAAGGCCCCTTCCCATACTGACGACGCCGAGAGCCATGCCAGCTCAACCGCTCCCAAGAACATCCCCACCGAGAAGACCACCACTGTAGGATCTGCGTAAAAGAAGCAATATGGCAAGGAATAATGAAAGTGTATATGGCGCGTGACTCTTGGATGATTTAGGCCCTTTTCTATATTCTTCATGAGTTCATCTCAGTCTATCAAAAACGTGTAACAAGCAAGTCTTGTCTTTCCACATCATCCCTCAGGGGTCCAATCCCATTCTTCAGCTGTGAACATGGCCTTTGCCATCCGGTCCACGTAGAGGGCTCCCTCGTATCGTAGTCTCTGATCATTCGCGAAAGCCCTGGTGAACGCGAACGCCTTGGGCGGTGCATCCCTGTCGCTGGGAGGAGCGTCTCTCTGCGCTAGCCACGAGACATCGGCCCGTCGCTTCTTCCAGTCCGAATAGGGTATTGCAACGACATTGGCCGACAGCATTGAACGCATATAACCTACAATGGGCTCAAGGCGCACCCGCAAACCGCAGTTGGTATGGTACTTGTCGACTTGATAACTGGGACACTGTTGCAGTGTCGACAAAAGCTCCTCGACCTCAACCATGGCAGTGTCGGGTACCGTATTCAGGGATGCGGGGCTGTAATCAACCAGAAAGAGCAAGTTTTTGTTCATGAAAAACTTGAGCATCTGACCAAGCTGAAAAGAGTCGCATGCTGCACTCGAGTCGTATCCCAGTTTGCACTGCCTCTCACGGGATGAAAACAGCGTAAGGAAATGGCGTTGAACAGAAGAGACGGTATTGAGTATGCATTCACGCCGGTATCGAAGCTCCTCTGCTCGACTCATTAGTCCTAGGTTCTTTCTTGTAAGCTGATCTCTCTGTCCCAGTACCTACCTTCTAAACCATCTGGCAAGTTCCACCAAGTAGCAGTCATGTCCATGTCAGGGTCATAGAACTCGCTCCAGAGGCTCGACCCTCGCATGATCAGCTCTCGAGTTGATTGTTGCAACCGCATGGGTTGTCCCAGCAGCCAAGCGACAAGAATCTTTTGCCGTAATACCTGCTCCACGTCTGTAGGCCGCCCATCTTCGCTCCTCAGAGGCTTGTTGGACGTCAAAGGCCACTTGAATTTAAGTTCCGTGTTCAGAACGCGGGCGACAGCAGCCACGCAATCGAATCGATCAGCGACGATGGCCAGTGTCGTAACATACGACATTGTACCTCGAGATGTTGCTGGAGGCCGTTGGTGTATGATGTTGAGGATGTCCTCCATAGCATTCTCCCGGCCTGCAGCCTTGGTGGCATCGTCATCATCCGTGATCGGAATCCAGGGTAGATCCTGGATGTCCGCCTTGCTCGCCTGGACCTTCAACTGCAAAAGCCTGTCATGGGCATCCGAGATGATCCCAGCTTCTCGAAACTGTGAGTTCGAGAGTAAATTGGAAAAGTACTTGGAGTGCCTCTTCAGAGCAACCAGGTTAACTCGGTACGCCACCCGAACCTTGGATTTCAGTTCCGAGGCCTTGGGCGGTTGGGCACCAGCCTTCCTGCTGGCTGCGACGACAGCTTTGCGGGTCTTCTTGAGAGTGCCGATGGAAGTCTCAAAAGTCACATCTAGAACGATGTCGCCGGTAGCATCGATATCTACCGTCCGGGGGAGATCTCTCTTAGAAGCCTCTGACCCGTCCGCCTCGGCGGGTGCTGCAGTGCCGGACTCGCCCATTTGTCAGGTGACAGGTTTTTGTCGACATGGAGATGTCAGCCCGTGTTGAGGCCTGGAGGTGGACGGTTTTGAAGGCGTGTGCGCTGGCGATATATGAAGTTGAATGTTGTCGTGGTGAAATTGATAAGAAGGCCAGGTAGAAATCGATCCTTGCCTGGTGGTTGAATGACGTTCTGCTGGTGCAGTACGTACCGACCGCTCTTCCAGAAAGCTGGAGCCTGTAACGGCTCACAGCGAGCTCAAGTCCACTAAAGTTACGGGGAGTCGTGGAATTTAGCGATCGCAACGGGATGTCGGCCCCTGAAATCCCGACGCCATCCCCGCCAAATTCTAACCCTGCCGCCTGAAGCCTGGCCAAAGTCCATTCCTATTGGCCACGTTATTTCAAAGTGCGATCCTGGTCGACGACAGCTCCACTCTGGAAGCCGTTGTCCATCCATCATCGTCACTTTTTTGACAGCCAACAGGGCAGACGGAGATCCATCTTTCCACCTTCATCAACCCGTCTGCGCTGCAACGAGTGCCCCGAGGGAGTTTTTGAAACACCCGAAACTACACGATAGACTGTATCTTCGATCCTTAACCTCCTCGGCCTGCTCCCCTCGCGCAGCTGGCGCCTTCGCCCGCGGCCTCTCAATAGACCATCGTCTTGAGCCGCCGATATCCCTCCTCTCACCCCCCTGGTCCGCCCTCCGCTAACGCACCCAACGCTCAACAACTCGCCCCATGGCTCTGCAGACAGTAACCTGCACAGCGCTCCGGTTTTCCAAGGGACGCTGATGATTGAGGACTGGGATAACTAGCTCTGCGAAGTATTCTTGTTCGACAATGGCTCCGTTCACTCGTTCCGCTGTCGATTCGACTACTACGCCTGCGCTTCGGCTCCTTAGATCCGGAGCTCGACCTTGCGCGACTTCAAATCACCTCACTACCCATCTGTCGAGCCGCAATGGCAGGACCAACGCGCTGCAGCGGTTACAGACCCCTCCCAGAATCAGCAGCTGCGTACGATTCTCCGCAGCATATTCGACATGCGTCACTTCATCCGAGAAATATCGACAGTTTCGGCCCTGGCTCCCGATGTCGCCATCCGGCCGGACATCCTCGCTGAAGCCTGAGATACCAACACACCGAGAATTTCACACCTACTTCGTAACGCACCTCCCTTCGTCCTCTGTTCACCCCGATTCTCGGATTAGAGGCCCTGGCCACAAGCTGCCTCGCGATGCCTCGACCCCTCATACTCCGAGCCCCGGGTCGGCCCCCGCCGTCGCCCCGCCTTATATCCCGTCAACCCGAGACTTGACAGTGGTGCGCATTCCAATGCGTCGGGCAAAGCATCACCTGGGAGTCGCGACAGACCGAGGAAGTCGTCCCTACAACGAAGACAGAGACCAGGCCGGCACGATCAGTCTTCCAGCGTTTGCGAAAAGGGCACCTAGGAGCGTGCAGCAGAAACCCGGTGAGGCAACAGCAGCCGATAGTGCTTGGGGGGATCCACAGATCTTCTACTTTGGAGTCTTTGATGGTCACGGGGGAAGTCAATGTGCCGAATTTGTCCAAAACGAACTGCCCAGCTACATCGAGAAGGCGTCGGAGGAGTTTGGATTGCAGAGCAGCTTGCGCAAGAAGAAGCCAGGTCGGGAGAACAACAACCACAACCACCACCATGACCACAAACACAGGCAATCACGTTCACCTCCAAAAGCGCCAGCAACAAAGAAGGAAGCACTCAACGCGGTGCATATGAAGGGGCCCGAAGAAGTTAAGAAAGACATGCACGTGCCAGAGTCAAACAGCGGTGGCATCCCTGAGAAGCCCGTACATGGAGAGCCGATGCATAGTGCAGTCTCTCCGCCAGCGGATGTGTCGGACCTTGCAAAAGCGATTCGTATGGAGAAGAACCTGGTAAAGGAATACCGAGACACCATTGGCGGCTATTTCAGGCGTTTTCACCCTGAGCACTTCGTCCTATCAAAGGACACTCCAGGAGAGGCGCATAAGATCACGATAGAGTCGGTTCTTACATATGCCTTCTTGCGAGCCGACCTTGACTTTGTGTCCGCCCAAGCACAAAAGGCAGACCCCGATGATTCGAGGGTCGGCGATACTCCCCTGAACAACGATGAGGTGTTTGGCAATCCCTCAACACCATTGGGACACGGTATCGGGGGCCCTACGCGCTTCAAAGGAGGTTCCACGGCCTCCATCGCTCTCATCTCGACGCCTACGCCCGCGCCCTTTTGGCATCCCGCTGCCCAATCTACGTTGCTCTGCGCTCACGTTGGCGACAGTCGGATTCTGCTCTGCGACACGGCCACCGGCCTCGCTCAGCCATTGACGTCCGACCACCATCCCAGTAGCCCAACCGAGAGCCGCCGGTTACGACGCTACGCTCCTGCTGGGTCAATGGTCTCGGGCGACAGCTTTGGCGAGGAGCGCATCGCCGGTTTAGCCAACAGCCGCGCGTTTGGAGACATGAAGAGCAAGCGCATTGGTGTTTCAGCTGAGCCGGAGCTTACTCGCGTCGAAATGGGCCCCGCCCAGTACTCGTTCCTCGTGCTCATGTCTGATGGTGTCTCTGGTACCCTCAGTGATCAGGAGATTGTCGACGTTGTCAAGGAAGCCCGTACGCCTGAAGAGGGCGCGCGTAACGTCGTGTCGTACGCTACGGAGGTTTCCTCCGACGGCGACAATGCTACCTGCCAAGTTGTCCGCCTGGGTGGCTGGGAGCGTCGTTCCGAGGGTGGGCTTGGCAGCTTGGGTACCAAGGAGATTCGCGACGCTCGCATCTCAGAGGCGCAAGACCCACGAAGAGGAAAGAGGTGATGGCCTCGAAGCCTAAAGATGATTTTTTTTCGTTGTTTAGAATCTCGGCATTGTACTCCCCTCAGTGTTGGGGGTGCAGAGGGATGTCGCCGAGATGAGCATCTAACATACATGTATTTCCAGCATTGTACTTTTTTCGTTTTTTGCACTTTTCTTTGTCATCGCATGGGACCAGGAGTTGTTGGAGTAAAACACAGCGGCAAAGCGAGCACCTGAGGGATCATCAGCGTCACTTTTCTCATATTTGTTTTGAAAGAGATCTCCGGCCGAGGTTGGGTGGGATGCGCCGCACCACCGTACTCGACGAGCATATACGAGATCCATACTTTGCTTTTTTCTCATTAGACAAGTAAATACGACGACTTGAATACCCTCCTCTACGGAAACAAGGGTGATTTCTTCTCTGCCTTGGTATTGGATATCACAACGGTCGTTACACATATCATTCCCAATCCTGATCCCGATCCAATCCCAGGCCCATGCCAACCTCACGGCTCCTCAGCTATCGTATACCAAGCTGAGCCAGGTTTCACCAAAGCTAATTTATCACCTGTTATCTAGTATCCATGATGTTGGCCGGGATACTGGCCCCAAGAGGGTGGCGGGTGTTGACCGGGAGGTCCTCCGTAGCCCTGCTGTCCATAGGGAGGATACTGGGGAGGGGGCGCCCCATATCCAGGCCCTCCGTATTGTTGAGGAGGAGGAGCACCGTACTGCCCGGGCGGCGGGCCACCATACTGTCCCGGAGGCGGTCCCCCGTACCCCTGTGGCGGCGGAGGGCCGCCATAACCACCGTAGGAGGGCTGAGGAGGACCACCATATCCGCCAGGAGGGCCTTGCTGCGAGTATCCAGAAGCAGATCCAGCGTAGTTGGGGTTTTGGCCGTAATCGAACGAGGCCTGGCTGGGCGGCGCCGGCGAGGTAGACATATAACCCGTTGCTGGATCACCATCTTTACCCTCCATGGCATCGAGATCGCGGGTCTTGACCTGTGACCACAGCGAACCAGCGACTTTGCCATGTCCGAGGTTGGCAAGGCCACCAAAAGTGCCGTGGTTGCAGCCATCTCCTCCGCCTCCGCCGCCGCGGTGCGAACTCTGATTGATGATATGGTTCTTGTGGTTCTTGACTGACTCAGAAGAAAGAAGATGGGCGAGCTCATGGCGGCGAGGGTGTTCATCAGCCCATTTCTTGACTGTCCTGAACATATCACGCTGGATCTCCACATGATCGTCGCGGGCAGCGGGATGATGGAATGCCCGAGTTACGTCGTTGACGACTTCGTCAACAGACACATTAGGGTTCTCCCAAGCATAGAGGACGCGACTATGGCTGGTTAGTATTCATTGCACAGCAGTGAACGTGATGCTCGATATGTTACTTACGGGACAGCGTATTGTAGAATAGTAGCGGCGATGCGACCGGCACATGAGTTGAGAACGTTGGTAAAGTGGTCCTTGGACAGCATTGAGTGAGTCGGGTCGGAGCAACGGGGGTTATCCCAGGGCTCATATTGGGACTTGGCACTGGCAGTGATGACACTCGAGGAGCCGTCCTTGAGGACCTTGGAGACCTGATTGATGATAGGTCGAATGAAAGGGGCGAGAAGGCCAAGAATGAAGGCAGTCAGTGTCTCGCTGATTTTCTCAAGCAGCTTCTCGAGGCCGGGAACCTTGGAGATGCCACGGCTGATGGCCTTGACGACCCTGTCTCGAAACTCGAGAATGGGGTAGATCTGGCGAGCAGTCTTGACAGGGTCAAAGTTCGGGCTCATGCCAGGCACTTGGTTCGCGTTATCTCGGGACAGGTCGCCTCCGCCCCGAGTTTGCTGGTAGCTTCTGTTTTGCCTTTCCTGAGCCTCGGAGTTCGCCTTGAGGTCCCTCGCCTGAGTGGCCAAGCCATCGCCGACACCTGGGAGCTTTCCTACCAAGCCAATGAAGTCTGAGGGGGTAGAAGAAACTCCGAGGAAGCTGCCCAGCAAGGACCTCTCGCCGCCACCGCCACCACCGCCACCACCACTGCGAGTGCCTTCAGCGTTCTTCAGTGCAACGTCGACCTCGTCGACTTCGGACTGAGTGAAGTGGTCCGAAGCTTCTCCAATAACGGAATGAAGAAAGTCGACTGCTCCAAAGGTACCGGTGACAATGGGAAAGACCCTCTTGCCGCGGAGCTGGATCTCGGTATGCGAGCCGCAGTGGGGGAAGACGGAGTGGTATCCAAGCTCACGAAGAGCAAGCTCGCAGTAGTTGCTGTGGGCACTGAAGTCCTCCATGGTGTGCAGCGCCTGGCCCAGGCATCTCAGCGCCTCGCACAGGTCCTCTTCCTTGCCCTTCTTGGAGCCGCTGGTGTAGAGGCGACCGAAGTGGATGCTTCGCGCAAAGCTGTATCGCAGATAGCCAGTGCTCGTAGCCCAGTGACCGTTCTCGTTCGCAATATAATTCTTCATACCCGTACGCGGGTCGATATCGGTTTCTATTTTCTCAACGGGGCCGCGCAGCCGTTTATCAAAGGTGCGTGCATCAACGCCGTCGCCGTAGCCAAGTGGGTTATCGATATGTTCCTCTGGGCGGTAGACACCAAGCCGGTCGGCAGTCACCTCGAACTCCTCGGTGGCATAGCCATGAGCCATGAAGGAGAGTACCCAAACCTGTTCAAGTCAGAGCGGTGCGAGGTCGTCGGGCGCAATCGGCCAATTCTCACCAAAATGCGAATCGTCTCAGCATTAACACCCTTCAAACTACCGATATCGACAGCCTGGGAGTAATCGCGCAACCAATTTCCAAAATAAGTACGTTTGATAAGCATGGATGTCCATTTCTTTCCGTTGAGAAAGGCGATCGTCTCAAGCATATCCTCAATGTCTAGGGTTGGTGTAAGCAACACGCGATGCGATAAGGTGTATTTTGGAGGGGTAGCTTACCTCCATGGCGCCAGTTGTGGCCTTCGACCTGTGATGCGAATTGCGCGTGTCAATGATGGCCATGGCCAAAGAGCTGTGGGCAGTCGAACCTGAGCAATTGAGGGAATGTTTCCAGCACCAAAGGCGTCAGCTTTGCCGGGCAAGAGGATGAGGCATACTGCGATCAGCAGCAGCCATGAGCCCCGCGGCATGGAAAATGACGGCATGGTGGTAGCGCAGCCCTATAGCGCGGGGTCTCGAGTGCAAGGGTCGCAGTCGAGGGGGTCAGCTGTGTCTAGATCCGTGATCTCGTCTCGAGGGGGGAAACAGATTAGGGGAGGGAAAATGGGAGTAGGAGGTTCAAGAGGTTTAAGAGGTGATGAGGGCGAAGGGGAAGAAGCGGCGCACAAGCTACCTAAGACTAAGAGGTCGGCAGGTCACGATGAGTGGTTGCCACTTGATGACGGATCTGTTGTGGCTGGTTACTGGGCTCCCAAACGCTCCCACCTCTTGTCGTTTTGGGTGCCCAGCGATTTCCACTTTCAGGTCTTGTTGCGTAGGTGGGCAGTGGCTTCCCGGCCGCCGAGGCCACTCCTTGCAAAGGTTAAAACGCGGGACTCGTTCATATCTCAACACAGCTACAGCTCTCAAAGGAATATCATTTGGTTAAAAAATTATAAAATATCATCACAAAGCAATTTGGAACTTTGGACATTGTATGATATCAAGTTTTAACCAAACTAGTACAAGTTTAGCCCTATTATGGCATAAGGGTTCATCTTATCCGTACAATTCCTGTATTTCTGACCATGACTAGGCCCCATAGCGCAAGTTCCTGCGCTCAGCCTTGGGTAGCATGGAGCTGGAGCGTCAACAAATCAGGAGCTCTCTCTTGCAGTTGTCAGTGGCTTGAGAGGCCTCTCGCAAGGTCGATTCGTGGCTTTGCGGCGCTCTCAGGCTCAGCCAAGAAAATGGCGACCCGCCTTCGCTGCCGTGTCAGCCGTCCAGCATACATACACCTCGGCTCACCAGGTTTTCTTTGCGCGTCTAATAATGGATTCGGTAGAAATGCCATTTTGGCATTTGGGCATCATCTTGGCCAAGAAAGGCATCAAACTGCGACTGCTGCTGACGTTGATCCACTTCAGGCTATAGTAATCGATGCGAAAAGTCGCGTATATCTACCCGCACCTTGGACCTCGCAAGTTGGTCGATCTTTGAAAGTCCTGTATTCTTATCGCTCTCTAGTTACATACGATCTAATTACCGTGCATTGTTCGAATCCGTCACTGCGCGGCTTTGACTCGTCTGATGCTGATTGCGAATAAGCATACATAGCTGAGCGGGCATCCATGCGACTCGTCAGCAAGCTCATCAAGGCTTGTTAGTCAATCTGCGCCATGCATCTGCCAATCCACGCGTCTTTCCAGCAACGAGCAATGTGGCTGAGAGGATGGTGACACAACCACAAGGGGGAGCTGAGCGCAGCTCTAACGCATCTTGAGGCGTCCATAGACCTCATTTATCGAGGCCGTGAACCAAGAACAAACAGCTGAAGGAAAGATCAAGTTTGGCACGGCCAGTGGAGGCGGATCAGGTTGGTCTCAACCGTTAGTTAAAGCCGATCCGGCTCGCCCGGAGAATAACCCCTGACATTAATTAAGTACCTCCTAGGTTGACAATGAAGCTGCAAGACAGCGCTTGTCATCTCGGCGCCTGGTGTCAGTCCAAAACCCTTGACTCGGACGATCCGGAACTTCCAGACTCCGATGCACGCTGCCTGTCCGCCTCTCTCTGTCCGCTTCGTCAGCCAGAGTCAAGAAGCCCCTTGACCGACTGATTGATCGTGATGGAGATTAAAATTGTTTTACGTTTGGCTCCCTACGCATTTCCAAGATAGGAAATTCAGCCTCCCAGCCGCTAATCACGAACTTAGATCCATAGCTTCGATCAGATTTGACGAGTACAGTATCATCAATCAGCACAGCACATGGGAAATGCAGTCAACAAGCTGATCCTAAAGCCGCGGCATGAGACCAATCGCCCACCGCTCAATGGAATAAATCGCATTGCCTCTCGTCCCGGCAAATAATCTGAGCTCCAGGTCTCTACCCCGTAGCACCCGCCAGTGTGGCCAGTTTTTTGGTCATTGTAGCGCCACTCCGTAGCTAACACGGATGGGGATCCTCATTAAAAAAATATCCCCCTGGATCCCTGCGATTTCAACTCTGCCCGCCCTTCCCGTTCCTTGGGAGTCGGATTCGATATAAACTTTCCAACATCTCCTGTGGGTTTCAATTGTTTTTGCCTGGCCTCCGTTTTCGATTCTTCTTCTTCTTCCCTGGTCTCTCCCTGGCTGGCGCTGCGAGGAGTGTTTCCTACCTACCTGGTTGTGCGTTGCCTGATCTTCACTACAATTATCCCGACCGCCACCTACTACTGCTTGTCCGAGTCACGACCAACCGCCGCCTCCATCATGCCGTCGCGCACTCTCCCAACCTTCACCCGCGCCGAGGTCGAAGCGCACAACTCCAAGGCCTCCTGCTACGTTTCCATCGGCGCAAAGGTCTACGATGTGACAGATTTTGCCGACGACCACCCTGGCGGCGCTGATCTCGTTCTTGACTATGCCGGCCGCGATATCGAAGAGATCCTCAAGGATCCGGACTCCCATACCCACTCCGACGCCGCCTACGAAGTCCTCGACGATTCCCTTGTCGGGTTCCTTGTCTCCGCGAAGTCCGCCAATGGCCACGCGAATGGTAACACGAATGGCAACGCAAATGGAAACGGCGCTGCTAAGCTGTCTAACGGTGACGCCAACACGGGCAAGCCCGTCGTCCACCCTCGAACCGGAATGTCCTGCGAGGAAGACCTGAGCAAGGATACCGACTACGATCAGGATTTCAAGAGGCACAAGTTTCTTGATCTGAGCCGTCCTCTGTTCCCTCAGATCTGGTTCGGTGGCTTCTCCAAGGAGTTCTACCTCGACCAGGTCCATCGCCCTCGCCACTACAAGGGCGGCCAGTCTGCGCCCCTCTTCGGAAACTTCCTTGAGCCTCTCTCAAAGACCCCCTGGTGGATGATTCCCACTGTCTGGCTGCCCTGGGTTGTATATGGCACCTACCTGGCCTCCCAAGGCTACGACAACCAGCTCTACACTGCTGGTTACTGGGTGTTTGGAGTCTTCTTCTGGTCCATCATTGAATATGTCCTGCACCGGTTCTTGTTCCATCTCGACTAGTATGTACCGATTTCGAAATTATCAACTAGATTTAGCTGCTAACTTGAGTCTCTAGCTACCTGCCCGATAATCGTGTTGGCATCACGTTGCATTTCTTGCTGCATGGCATTCATCATTATCTCCCCATGGACAAGTACCGCCTTGTTATGCCTCCCACGCTCTTCATTGTCTTGGCTACCCCTTTCTGGTACTTTGCACACTCCGTCTTTGCCCACAGCTGGTATGCCGCGACGGCAGCCTACTGCGGCGGCATCTTCGGCTACGTCTGCTACGACCTGACACACTACTTCCTTCACCACCAGAACCTGCCTCTGTGGTACAAGGAGCTCAAGAAGTACCATCTTGCTCACCACTTCCTTGACTACGAACTTGGCTTCGGCGTCACGAGCAAGTTCTGGGATACAATCTTTGGCACTGAGCTCCAATATGGCAATAAGAAGACGAACTAAATTAACGTTCATGTGGAACATGCAGTTTATCACCCAGCACTAGGCAAAAAAATTGGCTGGGACAAAGTACATAATTAGCTTGCTACAAACGTGGCCCAAATGGATGGGAGTTAGGGGTTGTCGTATGGAAGCAGTCATGATTCAAGATTGGTAACGAGCTTTTGCCAGGCGCAGGGCATTTTACGACAGCAGAACATAATCATAGGTAGTTTTAATAATGCCCGGGACTGTACGCTTAATGGAAGAGTTACGCTTAGAGAGAACCATTTAATAAATAACCTTTCTTTACGCTTCGGGCTTTATTTGGCTTGTTTTCCCTTCTCGCCCCTGATGTATCGCCTGCGTCGGAGATAGCGACGTGGTGATTGCGGTGGGCGCCACGTGTCAGATCACGTGGCGCTTAAACTCCTTGCGAGCATGCGGCTCGGCCTAAAAGCTTGATTCATGGGTCTTTTCAGGCATCTATCCCTTACCAGTTCAGAGAAACATCGACTACAAATACCCGCCGCTCGAGGAGACATCGACCAGCTCTCTGCCGGCATTCTATCCATTTGGGGAGTCTCGATCTTGAGCATCTACCAACTTACCTGACAACACAGACACCATGGCTACTTTGGACGTGGAAGCACTCCTTGACGCCACCGCGAAGGATTCGATCGACCAGAAGAACAAGAACACTGTAGAGGATAGGTCACGAGACGAAGCCCCTGATCGCCGAGATCGAGATCGGGAACGTGATCGTGACCGTGGCCGAGAAGGTAGCCGAAATCGCGACCGTGATCACGGCCGACGCCGAGATCGTAGAGACAGCCCAACTCGAAGCCGCAGGGGCACCCCCGACGTAGGAACTCCTCGAAGCGACGCTGGCAGCCACAAAAGTAGGAGGAGAAGCCGAAGCCGCGATGATGATCGCCGTCACTCACGCCGAAACAGAGACGGCGATTATTACAGAGGTGGGCGCCGCTCACGCTCACGATCCCGCTCACCCTACCGCCACTACCGCCCTCGCGAAGAACGGGACCACCGTGACAGGCGAGAACGCGAACGACGCCCCCGCGAATATGGACGTGGCCGGGATGATGATCGTCGGGAGCCCAAGCGTGACGGCACCCCGCAACTCACCGAGGACGAGCGGGATCGCCGTACTGTGTTTGTCCAGCAGCTTGCCGCTCGTTTGCGGACCCGCGAGTTGAAGGAGTTCTTTGAGAAGGTGGGACCTGTCAATGAGGCCCAGATTGTCAAAGATCGTATCAGCCAGAGATCCAAGGGGTAAGTCTTGTCGTGATGCTGTTGTGTGGATTGATTTGCTAACTAAGCGCAGAGTTGGTTATGTCGAATTCAAGAACGAAGACTCCGTTACTCAGGCCCTTCAACTTACTGGACAGAAACTCCTAGGTATTCCTGTCATTGTCCAAGTGACAGAGGCCGAGAAGAACCGCCAGGCCCGCAACCCTGATGCCGCCGGCCCCCATCCCAACTCCATCCCCTTCCACCGCCTCTATGTCGGCAACATCCATTTCAACGTCACTGAGCAGGATTTGCAAGCTGTATTTGAGCCTTTTGGTGAGCTTGAGTTTGTCCAACTCCAGAAGGACGAGAACGGCCGCAGCCGCGGCTATGGCTTTGTCCAGTAAGTTGCACCTCCGTTCATAAGCACGAGTTTAGAGCTGACACAGAAATAGGTTCCGCGACGCAGGCCAGGCGCGAGAGGCGTTGGAGAAGATGAACGGCTTTGATCTTGCCGGTCGTCCTATCCGCGTCGGTCTCGGAAACGATAAGTTTACCCCTGAGAGTACTGCCAACATGTTGCAGAGATTTTCCGGCCAGAACCAGAACTTCCAGGGCTCCGCATTTTCGGGTGCTGGCGGACGTGGTCCTCAAGCCTCTACCTTCGACCGAGCCGGTGGCCGAGACAGCGAGAAGACCGGAGGTGCCAGCGCTCTGGATGACACTGATGTCGCCGGTGTCAACTTTAACAACTATAGTCGCGATGCATTGATGAGGAAGCTTGCCAGAACCGACGAGACCAACACCAATGGCAACGACGAGCGGCAGGTCCTGAAGCCCAAGACAGAGACGAAGCCATTGCCTGTTAATGTCAACATGGCTAGTCGCTGCGTGGTGCTCCACAATATGTTTGATCCTGAAGAGTACGTCCCGGCCCAGTGCTTGAATGAATAGATGGCTAACATGCTTATAGGGAAGAGGGTGATGAATGGGTCAAGGAGCTCGAGGATGACGTTCGTCAAGAAGCCGAGAGCCGGTATGGACATGTAGTCCACATCTCGGTTGACCCCAACTCAAAGGGCGATATCTATCTCAAATTTGACAAAGTCCAGGGCGGCGAGAATGCCATCAAGGGCCTCAACGGCCGGTACTTCGGCGGACGGATGATCGACGCGTCGCCTGTTGTAGATGCAGTCTACAGCAGTTTGTTCTCTCGTACTCGGGCAATCTGAAGCTAATGTTGGCCTGTCAACAATGCTCTCTAGGACTCTTGCAGGTTAGCAGGGTTCAAACCAAAATGGCTGAGGAGCGTCACTAAGACTTTCTGGTGATCAACAGACATGAAGTCTCTTCTGATTCTTCCGAAAGCCTGCCACGGCCGCAGGTTATACACGTGCCCCCGGCAACCCCGATAACCACCCACCCCCACCGACACAATCCCTCGACTCATATTTCATGCATCAAAGGTTCTCAAGTTCAATGGCGTCAACTCCTATTTAACTATATCACGGTGTCGCAGGTTTTCTCACTTCACTCCCGACCCATCAGGAACTCGACGTACCCTTCTCGGGATCTACCACGACCAATGTTTTCCAGGTTCAGCACTCGATTAGTCGCAAGGTCCACTGCTGATGTCTTGTAACCCTAGGATGGCTCTTCCCCTTCCTGACGGGAGGGGCAGCTCCCCAGATCTCCGCCGCTTGTTGTCTAAATAGTTTGGTACAAAATATAGAATGTATTGACGGAGTAGCGATTTGACCCATACTGTGCGCCCTGTGATCAGTGAAGCGATGACCCTCTATAATTCGACGTATGGCAAGAGACTATCCAACATGCTCGCTGATATGTTTAGCTGCCTCGTCGATTTAGAGCGTACTCTGGTACTGGAGAGTATCTACCTGTAGATGAGCTACATCAACTTGGGTGTTTAATAAGCCAACACGTGCTAGTGAAGGATGTAATGAACGATGCATAGTTAATCGATCATTAGTCTACATGAGCTGTAATTCCTTGGTGTGTTCATGGGGTTGTTAGTATACCTAGGGCGGGTCAATATTATGGTTCAACTCGAATCGGGTTGAGCCACCTGATCAGCCGACGACCTCAGATTCTGACAAACGGTCTTATCCCGTTTGCTAGTCTCGTCAACTTCGTTTGCCCGGATTTCAGCCTCTCCTCACATTGTGCCTCCTTCCACGTGGTAGTGAACCCTATGAAGCGGGATAGAGGGAGAGCTGGGGACGTCTCGTTCCTCGAGGGCCTTTTGCTTCTTGTCTTCACCCTCATTCTGCCTCTCTTTCTCTATTCTCGCGATACTAGAGAAATTGGTAAAGATACCCAACATCAAGCCAATCATTGATTGACATCTACTATCCAGCACCCTTTTACCCCTGAACAGACCAGTTGCACCTGGTGTTGTGGACTCATCAACGTCAAGGTATGTCTTTTTGTCTCTTTTTCTTTATTTAATTTGCCCGGAGTCTTTTGTGATTCTCAGGGCCTTTGTTTGAGGGTTCTCTTGGGCGTGGTGTCTGCGGAGTTGGCCAATATCACTCGCCAGCCGTTGCCAGCTGCCCGGCACCTGGACAACCATCTGCGCGAGCGCCCAGCATTTTCGCATCAACATCGTCCGAATAGCAACAAAGAGCAACATCCGAGGCTCATGAGATTCTTTCTATATGGCTTCATTCTTCTTGCATTGAACCCTATTGAGAATCGTCACGACCGAGGGGTCTTCTTTGACCCTCATACGAACTTGAGTTCAGTTGTTTAACCCCTCAACCGCGAGCCTTTACTTGTATCCCACGGCACCCGTTTGACAAACAGAGGGCGAAACAATTTATCTGCGTGCTGGATTTCGGGCGAATGCACACACTAAAAACTCATTATCTTTCTCTCTCCCTCTCTCTTCTCACATTCACTCTTCACCCTCACCACCAACCTCTTAGCATCACCACTTCCCCCTTCTTCACCCCCCTTCTGCCTCTATCCAAACTCGGCCGCTGTATTGTCCCGTCGCAATCAGATCGCGCGTATTTGATTGATTCTGATAATGACACAGGGCAATTTCGCCTCTTCAGAGTATCATTCAAACGAAACTCGAGTCGCGTCTCGGTGGTCCTCGAGCACGGAAAGTCGCCAAGAGACAAAGACTTCAGCCAGCATGTTGTCCATCAACTTTTCGACGCCCCTCGCCGGGGCTGCTCGCTCCGAAAGGATCAAACAGATGACCAACAATCACGTAAGTTTCCGAGTTTTGTCGTCGCATTGTCACCATGCGCCTTTCATCCCTTTCCCCGAGTCGTTCGCGCAGGCATCAAGCTAACAGACAACTCCTTTTGCAGCCTGCCTTTGTAAAGGCCCGCACCTCGCAGGAGATTCTTGTCAAGATTCAGACTTGTCTGCGTCGTATGCCAGGCATCTCCTCCAAGGAATCCAGCGAGCTTGCTGAGCAGCTCCAGGAGGTCGGGCAGATTATCAGCACCGAGACGAGCCAGCTTGTCGATGCGCTGATGAATCTCACCCTCGATCAGGAGGATACCGACAAGGCCATCGCGCGCATGAGCATCGAGGCAAACCTCGCCAAGGCAGAGGCTGATGACCAGACCAACACCATCAGCAACCTCCGTGTCGAGCTTGCCAATGAGAAGGGCAAGCGACAGGAAGCTGAGGCTGAGGTCGCCAAGGTTATGAAGGATCTGCAGAACCTCACTAGAGAGTTCAAGTCGCTCAAGGACAAGGAGAATGAGGGGAACTCTGACGGAACCAAGTCGACTCCTGATCGTGCTGGAATGATCAAGGTAAGTTGCCTCGGCCGCCAAGTCGCTATCAAATACTAAACATCATTTTTAGCACCTCGAAGACACTATCAAGCATCTCGAGGATCAAGTCAACAGCCGACGATCCCTCTGGGTCATGAAGAACCCTAGCCCTGACTCTGTGGCTCGCGCTATCGAGACCATCGCGGATGCTTGTCCTGACAAGGGAGTTGTTCACAAGTCCATCATGTCCCTGCGCCCTGAGGGTCGTGAGGAGACGGACTCGCGAGACATCAACAAGGGACTCTCTCATGTCTTCAATGATCTTGCACTTCAACCTCACCGCCCTCCTCCTAGCTTTCAGTCCAGCCGTCCTGGTTCTGTCGCGCCCCCGCGCTTTGGACCTCATGGCATGCCCCCTCGGGCTTCTTCTACCATGCCAAACGATCGTCGATTCGGCCAGTGGGCGCCCCCAACTCCTGCGCAGTCCCGTTTTGGCAACCAGCCCAATGGTTCTGGGCCTACTCCCGGCTTTGGTCGTGGTTCCTCGCGACGCGGCTTCAGCAACGGCACTTATCGCCCCAACGCCCCCGAGTTCTACCCTCAGGCATTTGGAAACTCAGACAACAAGGGCTTCAATCGCAACGAAGGCGGCTTTGGTCAGCAGCGACGGGACTACTACCCGCCTACTCCCTCCAACGGGCGCAACAAGTATGGCCGTTTCCGTGACCCCATCTCCCCCGAGTTCGCCGCTCCTCCTGGTGCGCTGACTACCCGACCTCCTTTCCCTGGCCCGCTCATCCATATCACCGAGATGACAATCGCGGCCTGGAACGAGCAGATGATGGAACTGTACACTGTGATTCGAAACTTTGTCGACAACAATGCTAACCAGCCTACCTTCCTCAAGCCCACGGATCTCTCTCAGACTCGCCTCTGGCCCGTCCTAATGGCCGCATACTACCCCCTGTCTGAACATGAGGCCGTCTCGTACCTCGAGTTCCATCTCAAGGAGGAGAGCTCCAAGTCCTGCCTGGTCACGCGGGTCATTGTGGACTTTATTGTCAACCGCGTTTGGGTTCCCCGTGCTTGGGCTGGTGCCGATAATGATGCCACCTACGGCCTCATCGAGGTTGAGAAGGAGCTTGAGCGCACTCACGGTACACAGACTTTCCCATCCCCTCTATCTGATCCCCTTGCTAACCTACTATCACTAGGCCAGCCAGCCTCTCAGCGTCAGCCCATTCTTGACCGCCAGGCCAGCGTTATCGACTCGATCCTCAAGCTAGAGCACTACCGCCAGTTCAGCAAGGCCCGTTGCGACGAGATCGCCGACATGCTCCTTCACATGGTCCAGCCGTTGCTCAACCCCAACGCCAACCCCGCTACCACGTACCATGATCTTGAAGTTGTCGCCAACGCTGCCTGGGCCCTGTCTAGCCGCATCCTCAGCAGCCGCCTGACGTTTGATTTCCGCTTCCCGGAGATTGGCAGCCGCTTCTCAAGCCAATCTATGGTGCCCATCTGGCCCAACATGGAACCAGTGGAGCTCCAGGCCAAGCACTGGCGAGTTGCACTCGTTACCACACCCGTTGTTACTTGTCGCAACGACACTGGTGCCAACATCTCGGCTCATTCGGTCTCGCTGGCCGATGTGGTCTGCATGCAGTAAACTACTGTCCAATCGTTTTCTTTCTAGGCACTAGAGCTTCTGAGAGTAACGCTCAAAAGCAAGAATCCCACACCGATTCTTGCAGGAGACTATGATAATCTCCCATGACAACAATGGTCACTACATGTTGTGCCCATTGTTGACAGACATATCTTTTTGACGAAAACACACACAATAGCTTACGGTTTACACTGGTTTTACCAACAAAGAGAAGACATATACCTCTTCACCATCTGCCGGCGTCACACAACTGGCCGGCCATACTTATGAGACCAGACTCGGGCGTTCACCTTTCCTATATCATGGACATATGTCTTTCTACATTTTCCAAACTATGGAATCTATTCAACGCATCAACACGACGTTGGGTTCTTTTCACACAATGAATGGATAAAAGAAACCCTCCACGAACACGCCTCTATGAGCAACTAATGATTTATTCCTACATTCGCAAGTCCCATTGTCGACTTGAGCGTCTCTTTGCATTCTCTTTTATGGTTCTACTACGGGGAAACTACAGGACACACCTCATGGGACTTTCGGCGATTTCATGCCAGACTCTTCCGAAGAAATTACAACTGGGGGGGATTAAAATCCTGGGAGCTTTCTTCAAAAGAGTACCTTCGTGTCGTGGGTTGCAGCGGGTGATTAAAGGGACATGGAGGCACACTGAGATGAGGTAGACAGCAGTAATTATTTTGGTAATGAAATTTATAGCTAAAACTACAACTGGTATCAAGGTATCCGTGAGGATGATCATCCTGGCTGGGTCTAAGGAGATTCTATGTCTATCGAGTCCACAAACTGCGCCCCGGGGTATCGCAAAGTAAAGCAGACCACCACCCAATGGTATCCCGTAGAAGTACAAGTAAAACGTAAAAGGCGAAACAAGGAAAGCGGGAAATCTACCCCTTGGCTTCTCAGTGACGGCGTCGGTCAGTCGAGCCCCGGGTAGACCGGCGATCCAGGCGTCGTACAACCGCGCCGAGAACAACCTTGAGGATGCCGTCGGCCGTCAAGCTCTGGCTGTTGTCGGACGCGGTCGAGTTCCAGGTGGCCGTGTCGACCATGTCGCGAATGCCGAGCTCGGCAAGGTCGTCGTCGAGCTCGCGCAGGGCCTTGGCAGCACCACGCTCGTTGCCGACCTGGAAGAATTGGATACCGACCTGGTGAGGAGGGGCCTCGAGCTGGTCAAGCTTCTTGGCGTGGTGCACGATGATGCTCTCCGGGTCGTCGGTGGGGCAGCCGTCGGTGATAACAATGATGTTGACGGGCTTGGTGTTGTCCATGTTGTTGGGGCGGCGGGACAGCTCGGCTACGTAGGGCTTGAGGATGCTGTGAAGACGGTTGCCCGTGGGAGTAGCGCCGCCGGGACGGACAGACTCGAAGAGACGCTGGACCTGGCGGGCATCGCGGATGTGGCAGTATCCACCGGGAGCTTGGGTGTTGGAGCCAGATGATGTGGAGCGGTGGTTGAGGAAGTAGACGTCGATACCGTCAGGGTCGTGCGAGGTGCAGATGGGCGCAATGGTCTGGAGGGCATCGCGAACCTCGCGCCACGAGCGGCCGGCCATGGATCCAGAGTCGTCGATGACGAAGACGGTGTCAAAGGTGGAGAGGAAGGCATACTTGTCCTCGGCGCTGGTGACACTGGAAAGGCTAACAGAGGAAACGCCTGCGCGGCCGACACCGAGATATCTGGGTGTCGTGGGACTGGCATCAACAGGCGAGTAGGCCGGGGGAGCGTCGCTGGCTGGAAGTGCCGTGTTAGCATCGAGATGGTTACATGTGGGTTGCATCAGTAGGTCGGAGGACTTACGGGTATCGAGGAAGGGGTTGTTGGTGTTGAGATGGGCCATGTTGTGTCGTGATTGGCTCTGGGCGTCCTTTGAGGACGATCCGCGCTTGGAGGAGAGCTTGTCCATAAAGCGGCTGAACATCTTGGGGGATGAAGGGTTGCGTGTTGAAGTTGCGTGAGGCATCTTTGCTGGAGTTCTTTCCTTCCTTTTTATGTGTGTTGTTTTTTTGAGTTTGGTGAATCAGAACACAGAAGGCTTGTTTGTCTGAGTTTCGGTGGGCAGGTGTGGTGAAACTTATTAATTAGACAATTGAATGTTGATCAGAAGTCTTTGTTGCTTTGATTTTGATGCACTGAACAATGGATGAAACCGAGTGTTGAGTGTGTTTGATGTGTGGCTTGATGATTCCATTATTCTTCAACTGATACTCATTCTCTTAAGTAGATTACTTGAACGGCGGCAAATAAAATGACTAAACATCTGTCTTGTCTGCCTTGGACCACCACATGATATTATAGCCTCCAAACTATCTCAACTACGGCATGAGGTAAAATGAAAGGTTGACACAAGGGGCGCAGCACAGCTATGAAGTTACAATCACTGCCCCGCCCCTGCCACTGTCCTGAGAGGTGGGGCTGCCCATACTAACGGATTCTGGTTCGCCCATCAGCACCGCACCGCCACAAGGTGGCGGCAAACCAAGGGTGACAGAAAGAACCGGACAGTTTTGGCTAAGCCAGCTCCGGGTGTTTTTCTGACCATGGCTTGTCGAGGCATCTTGTAAGGCACTCCAAACTGCAGGCGCAGCCCAATCACCTGCAGCTGGCAAATTGACGTGCATTTTGACCATGAGGCTGGGGCTGGTACCTGTCAGGAACCGTCTCAAACTCGTCTCATCTCATGTTGCGCGATGAAGAAGCCAGAGCCGCATAGCCTTGCGAAACAGCCCAGTCTGTCGGTCAGCTGCGGCAACTGTATCTGTAGTAACAATGCCTCCATGCGCTGGGCGCATTTTGGAGATATGTATCAGACACTCTATTGCATTGGAGCCAACAACGACCCGAATGACAGGGAAATGTCGCTGGGCATTGATCGCATTGACAACACGAGTGTCCTCGGTGAGCTTCCTGGAGAGGTCAACTCCACCAACAGGTCAGCGACCAAACGGTTCAGAGTCTGTTGACGGTGTCGTGGTCGGGTCCAGGTGGATCAAGGTGTGCTCGAAAGGTAATTTCAACCCTAGCAGACCAAGAAGGAAAACCGGCAAACCGTCACGGTCGATGAGGGCTTTGCGCGAATAACAAAACTCGACTCCCTGACACCCCGTTACTATCTAGAGGATCTCGGGGAGGCCGTTCCGTCCTGGGCACAATTGAGGCCTTTTTTCCCTTTCGTCGAGGTGAAGCACGGTGAGCAGAGGAGTCTTACCCTCCCCTAGGTCAGCTCCAAACATTCCACTGCAACGTGGTTGTGACGCCATGACACCGAGTCGAGACGTCGCAGCGCCCGTACCTCTCGTGATTCACGCAAAGGTGTCAGTGAATCTGAGTGCTCATGGGTCCGCGACATCGGGTCCAACCGGGCCCTCCTCCGACCTACACCGTAGGTGATGCTGTTTCGAGATATTCTAGCGAGTTTCTAGGGCGGTTCCAGCCCGTGCTCCATCGTCTGGTCTCTCCACACCGGGAAAGTGAGCTTGCCCGCACGAGCAGCTTTGATAGTCGGTTACCGGGAATCCTATTTGTCGGCTCCGTACCTGGTTACCCCGAGCCAAGCAAAATCCAAGGGGGTTATCAGAGGAGGCCTCGCGTACGCCGGAGACGGATGAGCTTCATGGATCCAAGGGTTTGAGGTTATCAGGGTACTTGCTTCCGAGATCGTGGAGGAACTCGGTGAAAATTGGTGACAATGAATCGAGGTTCGTGTGTCTAAAAGAACAAGGGGCCGGGCCGGCAGCTGGGATCCGGGCGAGTCTCCTCGATATGTCGACTTTCCGGGCCCGTTTTATGCGAGCTAAGGGCATTGGTTCCACCGGGGGAAGTCAAAGTATGGCCGTCCGACTAGGTAACAATTGAGTAACGATTAGATGCGTGCACCTGTAAGATGGTCAAGATGCTCCTTGCTGGCGGGACGTTGGGACGTTAGGCTGGGGGTTCAAGCACAATCCGGTTGCCGTTGGGTCGAGATTGGGCTGGGGAAACGGGGTGAAAAGGCGAAAAGAGACAGGGTTGGGAATTGCGATGTGCGGGTTTTTCTTCTGCTCTTTATTTGCTTCATGAACAAATATGTGAAAAGTGAGTGATGCCTTGGTCTGTACTAACACACAAGGGGCGCTGTCAGTAACCTGGAGAGGGATCCCAAGGTGAGCTCTCCCCTGCTCGATTATTCCCGGCCGGGGACTCCACGTAAGCAGAGCAAGCCCAGTACGTCACTTTGCTGCCACATTCCCAATGAGCTTCTGCAGAGGCCAGAAGCTTGAGAAACATCAGGAAAGTCGGCAGATTGAAAGGGGTGACCTCGCTTTTGTAGTTTAGTTGCCGTTGTCGGGGGCAGGGCAACCGAATGGATGACGGTTGGACAAGTTGTGGCGGTGTCTGATGCTGCAGCTAGCAAGCTACAATGGATGGGGTTGCCTTGACCAAAGAGAAGCGTCTCGACCGCCACCAAGTCGATAATACGGCCTGACAAGTCGTATCAGGCGGCCAAAGAGGGGGACAGCTACCCCAGGATTGCCAGTGTAATGGGACGTCGATCGAGCGGGAAGCTCTGGATAGTGGCATGCTTGCCAGGCACAACCTCTGTGTAGTTGTTTCTAGCATCGAGTGCTGGTGAATACGATACTTTTCGTAAGATGAGACACGATTATTGCTGTGTTTGGCAAGCCCGGCTGCCGTATGCCGTCTTAGTCGTCCATGTCTAATGCATCCGTCCCATCCTTCATGGCCGGAATATCCAGCCCAGTCCAATTGCAGCCCAGCATATCGTGCCCATCAATGTGCAATGTGTCGTCGAGCGTCAGTGCTCGCTCACCTCCGCTCTCACTGCAGAAACGGGCTCACAGACCAACCATCATCCACGTCGTAAACCTGGTTGTCTCCATGGTCTGGGCTGGGCGGTCCTGTACGGGCACGCTGAATGGCCTCCCCAGTTTATGCTGCCCTGTGTCTGTGTCTGTGTCTGTCTCTCGCTCTCGCTCTATGCTTGCCCTGCTTTGCTGTTCCGTGGCATAACCCAAGACGGAGCAAATGTACCTTTTTTCACCAAGACGTAGCCTGCCTCAAACTCGCGCCGCCGTCCCCGGCCGATGACCCCCCGTGCGCCCCGTCCCACCCCCGAATTTTTCTGGGTGCATCCATCTTGCACTTATATCCAATCCCCCTTTCAACATGCCCATCGTGTTTTCTCCTCTCTTCTTCCTCTTTTTTATTTGAGCTCGTCCCGCCCTCTTCTCTTCACCGTCTCTTACTGCCCTTGCGCATTCTCCATACTTTTCCCCTCTCCTACGTCACAGCATCGGCTTCTGCTTGCATGCTTGACCCTCTCTGATCCCTCTTCACCTCCCCGCTGAGAGCGAGCACCCGCCTTATCTAAACACCACCTCTGGCACTCGAGATACGCGAGACCAGATTTCAATACAGCCCATACCTTCCTCGGCAGATATCTTTTCTCTGTATCCTTGATCCACCACCATCATGTCTTTCGGTGGCCGCAAGTTCTCCATCAACCGCCACACCGGCGCTCCCAAGACCCTCGCTCGTCGATTTAGCATGGGCGAGCCTTCGTCAAGCGGTACGCGTTGTCCCTTTTGCTGCTCGTGGCTTCGTGCTGTCGCCATTTGCCTCATGCTCTCGCTGAGAGCTTCTTTCCTCTCTTGAGATCCTATTCCAGCCCGAGAGCTCACCGCTTGCGCCGGTGCTTGGACGTCATGAGCTCTGAAACCCGTCTCCAAAACCCTCATTGCCTATTTTTCTCACCTCCCCTCACCGTCCCGCCTTTTCTGGTAGCCCAGTTGCTGCCCGGCGCCACCTTGACTGGTGCGGTGGCCCCTCCCTCCCCTCTCCCCCTCCCTCCTTCCTACCCCTGTACCTTCCGACCCTGGCAGGCCCGCCTGCGAACCCCTCCATTGCCTTACCCAGCTGCACCTCGGAGCTTGGCTGCAGCGGGAGCTACTCTCCACAACGTCATTGTCAGACCCTTGAAGCTTCAAGCTCTCAACCTTAGCATACCATACCACGACAACAGGACACGTTCACGAATCCTTTGCTAATTAGCCTTCGACAGAGTTCCAGTCCAAGGTTCATCGTCAGTTCCGTAACGCCCATGAGGGCCACATGCCCCACGCCGGCCTCGACGCCAGCCGATCGTCAACCGGTGTCATTTGGTGCACAGAGCGAGCCTCCGAGTACGGCTACCTCGAGGAGCCTGATGCCTGGGCCAACCTGGGTCAGGGCGCTCCCGAGGTCGAGGATGAGATTGAAGGTTGCTTCGCCCGGCCCGAGACCATCAACATCTCGATGGCTGGTCGAGAGTACGGCCCTACCGCTGGTATCAAGCCCCTGAGAGAAGCTGTTGCCAAGTTGTACAACGAGATGCACCGTCAGGGCAAGGACAGCCAGTACACTTGGGAGAACGTTGCTATCGTCCCCGGTGGTCGTGCTGGTCTCATCCGAATCGCTGCTGTTCTCGGCAACTCGTATCTCAGTTTCTTCTTGCCCGATTACACGGCCTACAATGAGATGTTGAGTCTCTTCAAGAACGTACGTTTGCAACTGGATCCAGTTCTGGGTGGAGGGTGATCTGCGTTACCAGTTCTAACCAAATCGCATAGTTCGCCGCCATTCCTGTACCTCTGTCTGAGGAGGATGGATACCACATTCACCCCGACAAGATCGCCGAGGAAATTGCCCGTGGTACCTCAGTTATCCTGACCTCCAACCCTCGCAACCCTACCGGCCGCGTCGTTGCCAACCCCGAGCTCGCCGAGATCCAGGACATCTGCCGCGGCCGCGCCACCCTCATCAGTGACGAGTTCTACTCGGGTTACAACTACACCAGCAACTGCGATGGTACCACCATCTCCGCTGCCGAGAATATCGAGGATGTCGACGAGGACGATGTTCTCATCATCGATGGTCTCACCAAGCGCTTCCGACTTCCCGGATGGCGAATTGCCTGGATTCTGGGCCCCAAGGGTGAGTTTTCACTACCAAGTTTCCAGTGTCGTTAGGCCAATACTGATTTTGCTTCTCAGAGTACATCAACGCGTATGTAGCCAACAGTTTCAACGATGACCTCCTAAGTCACTAACCTGTTCTTAGTATTGGCTCCTGCGGCAGCTACCTCGATGGTGGTGCCTGCCATCCTTTCCAGGAGGCTGCCATTCCCATGCTTGAGCCCGAGCTAGTCAAGAATGAGATGGTTCACCTCCAGTCTCACTTCCGGGTAAGCATTTGCCGCAATGGATGTGGAACCAAGCCTCGCTAACTATCTGGCAGGACAAGCGCGATTACGTTGTGCGACGCCTCCGCGAGATGGGCTTCGTCATCAAGTACGTGCCTGACTCGACCTTCTATCTGTAAGTTATCCCACGATCTTGTGAGACATTTAAGTGATACTAAGTGTCGGGTAGTTGGCTTAACCTGGAGGGTCTTCCCGAGTCCATTGCGGACGGCCTCAACTTCTTCCAGGCGTGTCTGGCGGAGAAGGTGATTGTGGTGCCCGGTATCTTCTTCGACTTGAACCCCTCGCGTCGTCGTGACCTGTTCGACAGCCCCTGCCACCACTTTGTCCGTCTGTCGTATGGTCCTCGAATGGACGTGCTGAAGATGGGCATGGACGCCATTGAGCGTGTTGTCCAAAGGTGAGTTGCCCGTCATGACACGAGTCTATATATGTGCCAGAAGCTAACAGACGATCTAGACACCGCAAGTCTACTTAAGCCACTACATTACATAGAGGGCTTGGACCTTGCTGCGACCGTTGTGTGTGACATTTGGGGTAACCGTGCCACGGTATCACTGTCAATGAGTTAGGTCAAGGTGTACTACGAGAGCTGGCGTCGGAGGGACATTGTATGTCTTTTTATAGATGAGCATCCGGTGTGACGGACAATGGCTCATGGGGCAGTATTTGTGCGCCTCCTGGTGGATTACCCACCTTACCTACCTATCCAAAGTACTATGCTTAGAATAGGCAGCTGGACCATGACATTGCGTGATGGTCCTTTTTTGAGTGTTCGGCGGCGTCTGCATAGCAAGCCCTGTGGAGGGATGGGTTTGATGAATTTGAACTGAACCGACGATTTCCATTGATATCCTTTGGCACATCGGTCTGATATCCCACGCTGGCCCGCCTCATGACTGCATCGATCACGCCTTCATCACGGCCAGGTCCCCTTGCCCAGCACATCTCGTCATCGCCCCGGCTCCCGTCCAGATGCATGTTCCAATTCCCTATTACGACGCCTCGTACCTATCACAGGCCTCGACAGGCCCCCAGGCGATGGCATCATCATGCGGCGCCGTAGATCTGCCCACACCCTTCTCCAAGAGTTCCGATCTCAGCGTCGGGAGAAGCAAAGTCCACCACAAAGAGTTGCCGTTTTGGCCTCCATGTGGCTGTTGCTTCATTCCGCTTCTCGCATCCCCCGCAGATGTTATCATGGATTTGCTGGAGATCGTGTGTAGTCGCCCGCACCGCCCTTGGGGCTAGCGGTGAACTCCCCGGCTGCGGGGGCTCTGAGTGGCTGGACTGACCTTGGATTTTTCTTCAATCTCCGCCGCATTGTACACTTCTTGCACTTTTGCGACTCACTCTACTGCGCCCTACTGCCAACGATAGAGGCTTACACCGAAGAGGCATATGCGACACTGCCAAGGTTGTGTTTTTTGAGTTTTGGCGCCTTTCACGACTCAGAATTTGCTCGGCAGTTGTGGCTTTCCCGCGGCTATTACATACACAGTCAATCAGAACTTGACAACTCGGGGGGACAACCACGCACGCACACACACACAGCCAAGGCCATGCTCACAAGAGTTTCACGACTTGCATTTGCCCGTCTATACAGCGTCTCCTCTTCTGCCTCTTCAACACACAGGGCCTCACAGGCAACTGCAGGCACCATGTCTAAGGGCGAGGAGCAGCAACGAGACCCCAACAGCTCGCAGGAGAGCAGCAACAAAAAGCCCCTTCCACTCCCAAGCCCCGACGACGTCGCAGCAGCAGGAGCTGAGGCCGGGGGCAGGGGTGATGGCGTGACGGCGCTACGCGTGGGAGAGTCCGTCCGGCTCGACGCTCTGGGCCCGCTCGTCGTCAACACGGACGGGTCGATGGGCAGGGTTGGCAACTGGGCGGGCATGACTGAAGGGGAGAGGGAGGCCACGCTGAGGTTGTTGGGGAGGAGGAACAAGCAGCGCCTCGAGGCGCTCAAGGCCAAGAGGGCGGCCGAGGAACAGGAGCAGAAGTGAAACCACGGCGGAGAGGCTGAAGAGTGACTCAACATAAGGGGGGAGAGACCTAGAGAGGACAGCTAGGGATAGCAAGTTGCTCTCGGGACTCCGGCGGTGGCGACGGACCGAGTCTATGCTAACTGCGAGCGCAAAAGACGGCAAACGTGGCAGTAATGACAACATCGAGGCCAAGTCTATACACGGTTCGAGGCGAGTTGATACACAAGCACACAGAGAGAACAGCAGATGAACTGTTGAAACATCGAATAAGAAGAAATAGACTAGGTACGGAAACGATATATCGTATACCCGTTGATATCATTGCAGACAAAACAAAGTGTCCTCCCAGGTGTCTCCTGACATCCAAGCCAGGGCCCTGTATCTATCGGCTGCTTTCATCACAGCCTGTATAGTATCCTCATGGTCCAATCATCCACTGACATGGTCTTCTCTCTTGCCTCACATGTTTTCTTCTATCCCGCGCCAGGCAGCCTTCATGGCCAACCCCAAACGTCTTTGCAAGTTCAAATCAAACGCCACCGTCCTGTTCCCCCCTGATGCAACCCAGACAGAAGAACGCCGCCGGCCTCAATCCGCATCACGCATGTTGCCCGTAGATATCGTTGCGCCGCCCGCACTCCCCGTGGTGTCTCTTTTGGTCGAGCTCACCGCGTCTCTTCCTTGACGGAAGAATCGGATTTTGACTCGGACTTGGACTTTTCGCTGGTCTTGGAGGCGGCGAATTCCTTCCATTGGGTGACGATCTCGTCGTTGCCCTCGTTCTTTTCAACGAGCAGGTTCTTGAGCCACTTGTTCTCCATCTCAAGCTGCTGGACCTTGCTCTCGAGGACCGAGACCTTCTCGGACATCTCCTTGGCCGACTTCTCGAGGGCCTGCTCGCGCTGCTTCTTCTTGATGCGGAAGCGGGCGCTGGCGGCAGTGTTGCGCCTCCGCTTGTCCTCCTCGGCGGCCTGGCGGGAAGCTTCCTCAAAGTTCATAGTACGGCCGGCGCCGGGGCCGCTCTCAGACTTGCGCTTCTCGGCAGAGGATGGGGCAGCGGACTGCTGGCCATAGTGAGGCTGCTGGGGCTGCTGTTGCTGGGGCTGGGGGACAGGCTGGTAGGCAGCAGAAGGGTTGGGCTGCATAGACTGGAAGTTCTGGGCGCCATCCGCAAAGCCGTTCAAGGGGGTAGACGGATAGGGGTTGGCAAAGTCGGAGAAGCCAAAGTCACCTGCCATCGTTCGGTGGTCAGTCGAGGTCGGAACAAGTCAAGTGTCATGACCAGAAGCAAAAGAGAGGACAGTAGACATGGAGGATTGAAGAATGGTTGATGTTGAAGCAGAGGCCATGAGGCCTGGGGAAGAGGCCTTTCCGACTTGGGAAGGGACGGGTAGGGTGCAGGGGTGGCAGTCGATGTCGTGATCGGTGTCGGCAAATCACGAGATATTGCACCATAGACACCATCCTCGATCCAGCCACTGAGATCAAGGTCTCTATCCCAGGCGGGCCACACTCGAGCAGGCCTGCATCCAGAGACAACTTTGTCCCCAATGACAGAGGCCCGCCATGCACACAAGGGGGGCAAGGGTAGATTAAGACGAGGTGGGGGTTGTAGTGAGTTAGTGAAGCGGTCGAAGCGCTGCTCATTGCCCATCAGGGACCGGCATGAGATGTAGTGACGCTCACCTGTCCGCTTGGATCGTGGCCGTACTTTTGGCGGAGAGAACAGAAATGGCAGGTCGGGATGAGAGAGCAGAGCCGGCACGAGCTTCTGTTCTCAACATTGCATTTCAGTTGAAAGAGAAAGTCATTAGGGATGAAAATCTCTTTCATCTGTCATGAAAAATGATGACGCCCATAGTCGAGTCTGCAACCTCATCTCGCCCAACACTCGGCCTCTCACGTCTCAGACTTGACGGGGCCGACGTGAAATTTGCCCAAAACGCATCTAGATATGACATAAAGACGGCAAAACTCACCCTGAATGAAATCAAAGTTGGCGAGGTCGCCCACGACAGAGGGAGCTGGGGTCATGCCATCCGAGGGCGAGGTGCTTGGAGGAGCCTCCATATCAACCTTGACGGGATGGGCCTGGTAGTCGGTGTTCTGGCCTGTCTCGAAGTCGAAGAACTGGGTGTTGGTGAACAGGGCGAGATCCTCCTCCATGTTGAAGGGCTCGTCGTTGGAGGAAGGCTCCTGGCGGTTGATGGCGTTGAGGTCGCGGAGATACTGCGACACGTTGGGACCGCGCCGGCCGTTGTAGTTGGACATTCTGGTTAATTTGGCCGTGGTGAAAGATTCCCCCCTCTCCTTGATTGAAAAAACAAATTGATCAAAAGATGAATTCCTCCTCTTGCTGAGTTTTTCAAGGTTGCCAAGTCGTCGGTGTTTCGAAGACCGGAAGCGGCTCCGTCACAATTATAGCGAGGGAGCGGGGTTTGGGTTTGTGCGGCCTTGCGGGACAAATTTGTCGAGGGCCGATTTGCGTGACTCAATAATGACAGAGTACAGTTGTCGTCGGCGTCGGTGTCGTCGTCAGTCGTCTCGGTCGAGGTCCAATCCTTGGTCACTGGGCGACAGTCTCTTGGATGCAGAGAGAAAGTGAGAGTCGTTCGAGTCGATGATGGGGGAGGAAGTGGAGGAAAGAAAGAAACGTTGACGACCAAGTGCTGGGGCGGGTTGGTTTTCTCAAAATGGACGCCTGCTGGAGAGGCCGATTGCCGCCGAAGCCACTGCGCAGGTGGGTTTAGCGGATGGAGTGGGCAGAGTGGGTAGTGGGCAGTGGACGTCGCTCACAGCGAGTGGACAGTGGCAGGGACGGTGCCACGGTGGTGCGCCTGTAGAGGCTTAGTGGCCCTGTAGTGGGTTGCTTTACAGTGGGAGATCCAATGTTGGATGGATGGCAAGATGAGCGGCGGTTGTGCCGCGTGGGCAGCCTAGGCCTTGGCAACCCTGGCTGAAAGAGCCTGGATCCCAGACCTCTGGGTGGGATCTTCCCTGGCTGTTATTTTTTTTGTCTTCATGGGTGTGTGTGCTCCGCGAATAGAACAATGCCCGTCCCGTGTGTTGGTGGTTCATCTCGAAACCGTCTACTCTAACAGTTGGTTTGTTTTTTGTTCAAAGGGCGTTATTGACTTGAGCTTCTGGCAACTCGGAACCCCTCAGAGCAACAAAGACCAGCCTGCAGCTCTGCTTACAAACCCCAATTCTGCCCCAGACTTGCTTAACAATCACGCATACAGAACGCCTGGAGCCGTCATGGATTTCCCCTCTCTCCCTCCTCCCGCCTCCTCCTCCCCTCTCAGCGAGCAGGCTGTCAATCCCTCCCTTGCCCCCCACGTCAAACGGCACCACCACCAATCCAATATCAACCCATGAACAGCCAGGGGATACAGGGACCCTGCGTTGGGATGCTCAGACAGCCGACTCACTTTTGAACTCCCCGCCCCCTGTCACCTGTCTGCAGATTCTGCTACCATCCGTCGACTTGCGGATCTGGAGACGTGGGAGGAAACGTGGGTTTTCCTTATTTCGCGGGTTATCCTCTCCATCTCGGACCATTACCCGTCATCACAATGCGTATGCACCAATCTCTCGATTCGTATGAGTGATTATCCCGCGCGAGGTCATGCTAGGTCAGTACAACCTGGGTCCGCTCTCATTCGTACGCTGCCGCGTCGGAGTTCGTCCGCAACATGGGGACAGATGGAGATGGAGATGGGACAAAGAAGCACTCCACTCCCACTTGACCGTGAGCTCAGTCACAGCTGCAATGCCGCTGCACGCAGCAAGCAGCAGTGCAAGGGAAACGAAGCTCGGCAAAGCGTCCAGGGTCGCGTGAAGCTAGCGCTACCGACCCGGAAAGTGGGAGCACAGTCAGCCAGCCCAAAAGCCCAAAGGTCCAACAGCCAACAGCATCTGCTCCGAGCTCACACTCTGGTGGCAAACTACCGGGCAGCTTCGGGGAGTTCGTCGACTCGATGATTTAACCATGCCGACTCTAACTGTATTCCTCCAAGTATGACGCCTTTTTGGTTCTCCGGCACCGGGGGGCTTGAAGTCGGTGTATGAAATATCGCGCACGCACAAATTTTTGATTTTTGCTTGCTTCACGTGAAAGATCTCGGCTTCGGGCGCCGGCTGAAGGAGAGCATGTCTTTCAGCCTCCGGAGCCTGAAGGCATTCCAAACTCAAAGTCTGATGAATGGCCGAGGGATCGGCAACGCCTCACAGACTGACAGCAACCGGGGAGTCCACCACATCGGGTGCAACACCACTCATACCCGTTGGCCGTTCAAGAGATTCCCCCGAAGAATCACATCTGACGTCCCACTCAGTGAATCCATAATTAACGGCGTTTGGTCATTCTCGTGGATCCTGCACCGTCTGTTCGTGACATTCTGAGACAACCGACATCAAAAACGCCCCCTTGTCTCCCATGTGCATACAATCCAACCTCCAGGGACCCTCGTGCGCTTTTGCGGCTGATGCTAGCACATTGGGCTAGGGAGGAGAGTGGAGGTCACTCCCTGTGTGCGCGTGGGTAGTCTTCCAGCCGCAAGAGCCCCCCGTTGGTCGTGTAGCTTGTCGCCTGAAGCCGATGAAGAGAGAGCATTATCAAATCTGTCTCCACGAGCCAATCCCCATCTTTATCGCCCACAAGGAGCCGCACATTTTCCGAACTCCCCGACAAATTGGGGCCTCAGCATCTCCTGTGGAATTGCTTCTCCAGAAGCAAGTCTCCCCGGCCAGATGAACCTCTCGCTTGCCTGCGGCCCCAGCTCTGTCGAATTTGACAATGACACATTGGGTGAGGCCCCCCGATGTGATGGAGCATCAACTCCGTTTCCAAGCCGCCATTGTTTCGAGGCACAAGGTCGCATAGCTCATACCTCCATCCACACACACGCACTTTATTTTCCAGCTCGTAATGCCACCTTTTGCCCTCGACGGGCTTCGCGCATCTGCCGGATAGATCTGCAACCTCAACTTGAAAACGTCATGGCCCCTGCTCCTTGAGTTGCGTGGGGGCTTCCGAAGTCAAGCCAGAAACCCTGCCCGTCGGGGAAAATCAATTCCCTGCGTGGTTTGCCGTGTCGTCAATAGTTTGCCTCAGCATCCTGGGATCATCAGCAGCGACCTCATCATCGCCTAGGGTTTCTAGACCCTGGGGGCCCAAGCGCCCTCATCAAGTTCCTTGTTCATCGGCCAATCTCGTGCTTTTCAACCTACTCGTAATGTTATCCCTTCGTAGTGGAGTCGCGGGAATCTAGCCGTGTAAGAGGCACAAGGCACGGCAAGCCTCTAAGCCAATCGAGTGAGTATATCCGCATCTCCGAGTCAGACCATGTCCACGTCCGAGTCGACCCATCGTTAGAGCCGAGATGGTTTCGTCCTTCTTTGAGAGTCTAATTCCGATCAAAGGTGGAGGAGGAAGGCCAGTGGTTACATGAAGCACCTCACATACCAGGGCCAGTGCTCGCGAATAACAAACACATCAAAGGGGACTTGAGAGGAGAAATCGAGATCGAACCCAAAGCAGAAACGGCGAAACACGTGAATAGTCACATGATCAATGCCGCTGGCCGTTTTCGACAACGCCATGGCCCGTGCACTGGCCATCTGCGACGCGACTCAAGTTGAATGTATCGCGTCTCATCAAAAGCATCAATACTGGTTTATTTAATCCCGGGGATTTCGACACGACTGAATTGCAACTTCGGTCAGCGGGGCAGCCTTACGGTTCTGCCCAGCATCTCAGCCTTGTCTACGCCGCCTTGTTGTTGTTGAACACCATCCCCGCCAAGTTGCTAGGCTTTTGTAACAACAAACAACAATGGCCCGCTTCTCAATCCCAACAACAGCGAGATTGCCATCCTCACTCCGTGTCGATGCTACCAATCCGGCTGTTCTAAAGAGTCTAAATCGTCTATCACGGGAATCGCTCATTTCCCTTGCATTAGACTGGCTTGACGATGGAAGTCTTGCCAATGCCATCCCCTACATTGAGAGGAGAGATGAGGACGACGATGAGGAGACTGATGACCTTTACCCTCCTTGTCAGTCTATCGACGAACTTCAACAGCTTTACCTTGGGATGCAACAACAGAAAGGCTCGAAACGCGATGTAATCAGTCGTATTGTTGAAGGCGACTGGAGACTCGGCCTGACGTTATATCAGCTAGCGATGGCGGATCTGGCCTTCTTTGAACAGAATCCCACCTCACAAAAATGGTCGGCATATCAGATCCTGCCTCTCAAGCAACCGTCTCAAAACGCTGGCGAGGAGGAGGTTCTCAAGGTCGATCATAAAAGCCTGGCAATTCCTCGGTTTCACCCATCGACATTTTTACAAAATCTTCAAACACAGGTGTTGCCCGACGTCAAGGCGCATTACCACTTTCACCGACCGAGAGACTTGCCTGTTCTACTCCTACGGATATTTGTCATTGATTCGCCCTATAACACCGATTTCGCATTGTCGAGCCGAGATGCCTCCGGCACAGCGACCAATTTTGACTCTTCAAGGACCATCTACATTGCCTTCCCAGATGGATCGCCTGCACTTTATATCACTAAGTCTCAAGCTACTGGCCCTGTCAGCCAGGGAGAGTCAAAAAGTTTGCGGAGTTTAATTGTCGATGGGGTTCCAAAGGCCCTCTCACGTCCTCGAGAGCGGTATACGCTCAAGTCTAGCAAGCTGATGAGCAAGAACCTAGACGCTCTCTTGGAGAAGAAGGGCTCAGGGCGCACCAACGCCGCAGGGGGCGGTTGGAGTATATACGCTGATGAATCCAACAAAATCTCTCCCTTGGACACTGTCCTCCCAAGTCCCCCGCTGTCCCGGGAATCGTCATCCTCGAGTCTGAGCCTCAAGCGGGGAGCCCAGTTGACAGAACCACAGCGGGCTGCGAAAAGAGCCAAGCTTGCGGCCAAGGCGCGATTTGGTGATTCCGGTATCGTCACGGACGGGAAGGGCGTGGAGAGGGTGGATATCGTGGTTCAGGACCCCTTTCCTTCCTCCGGCACGCATGCTCCCGAAGTGACAGATGGGGATGCCGATCAAGGTGATGCAGCGACGGCAGCTGCAAAACGTCGACGGAGCAAAATCGACGCTGTGATACAAGAAGCAGGTACCGCAGAGGACGTCGACGGCAGAGCAGACGCTAATGATTCACGTCGATGGACACCAGCCATTAAAATAACCTTCCAAGGGACCCATGTATGGGCTGGTGTACGGCAACTTGTCGAGGCAGGCATAATTGACGGCAAGCGAATGCCCGGGTGGATGACCGGAGAAGAAGGTGTAACTACAGGGCTTGTGAGGCATGGCAGGATACGTGGACATAAGGGCTCGGGTATGTCATAAGGTTTTGGATCTATCGGCGCATGGTCTATGTCTTTTTCTATAGTTGATACCCCGTGACGGAACCACCTACCGTCCGACATTTGTCTAGTTGTCTTCAATCCCGAACACCGCCACTGTATTTCGCCAGGCTGCTTCACAAACCTCCTCGACGCTGACTCCCTTGATGCCTGCAACGATCTTAGCAACACGCTCAATGTTACAGGGCTCATTGCGTCCCTTGACCATGGCGCCCTCTTCCCATTTCTCCTTTTTGACGACCTTGTATCGTTCCGGAACCTCGGGTTCTTTCTTCTGATTCTTCTTTGACTGTTTCTGTTGCTGCTTCTGTGGCTTTTGCGAAGGCTCAGGGGCAACGGCCGCACCGTTTTGCTCAGCCTCCACAGGGGGCTTTTCCTTCTTTTCAATGAGGTACTTCCAGCCCTCGTGGCTTGGCCGAACTTCGCACCAGGGGCCATCCGTCTCGATCATGAGGCGGTCGAGGTGGACCTCTTTGACAACATCACAGTTTTCCACAGTCTTGAAGCTACAACCATTGATTCCAATGTACAGGCCGAGATCCATCAGCTCTCGCATCTCCTCTGCCGTACCGGTAAAGCTATGCACCACGCCGCCTTTCTCTAGCCTCTCAAGTTTCTCACCAAAGGCGTCCTTGAGAAGCCGGACAAAGTCAGGGTGGGCGGCGCGTGAGTGCAGGAACAAGGGCAGCTGGGGGCTTATCGAAGCAGCCACCTTGAGTTGAGCGGCAAAGGAGTGGAGCTGGATGGACTTGGAGCAGTAGTGCAGGCGGTCATAGTCAAGACCAAACTCGCCCATGGCAATCAAGTTCTTCTTGCCCGAGGCCTGGGCGTCGGACACCAAAGAAGTGAGATTTGCGATGATACTCTCCGTCTTTGTCGAGCAAGCGGGGTGTTCCTCAGGAACGGGAGCTGAGGGGTCAGGATCGCATGGTAGGGTATGCTCAGAATCGTGCGCGGGTCCCACTTCACTGAAGACTGAGCTACTGCAAGGATGGATTCCTGCAGTCCCATAGACAGTCCCAGCTACAGTTCATAGTCAGTCCACAGTTTCGTATGGATGCAGTATTAACGGGGGCTTACGGTAGTTCTCGGCGAGCTTCAGGGCTTCGCGAGAGTTGTTCAGGTCTGAACCAGTGACTATAAGTTTTGTGCAACCGACTTCACGAGCCCTGCCGATAATGGCGTCCAGGTCGTCGGGATGTCTCTCCTTGCGGTGGTATTTGCCCCTAAAGATGGGATCGGTCAAATTGATACCGATCTACTGACGATTGCCATGTGTCAGTGATGGTTGTGAGATCTGAGATCGGACATATGCTGTGGGGACGGATATAGACAGAGATCCAACAAGACATACATCGATGTATCTAGGCTTGTAGCCGGAGCCGTTCACAGGCTCAGGCGGTGTAGCTGAAGCCATGGGGCAGAAGTTTGAGGGTGAAAACCCGGTAGCAAATGTCTTGCACTTGTTGGTTGAAGACTGGAAACGTAGAAGAAGACGTCTCGATATCATGGGTTCAGATATGTAGTCTCAACTCATCGACGTTGAGTCACTCAGAACCCTGCAACCGTAACCTATTAGGGAAAGGAATTCTCAGCCAGAGGCAGGCTGGTTGCCTGGTTCCAGTCGATGACGTTTATTGGCTGCTGTTTCGAGACTTTTGCACGTATTCGTCCAAGGTCTCACTCATCCTCCCGTCAACCTGAGGCGTCCAAGCGTTTCGGTCAGGCACAAGCCGTGGTGCTTATGCTTACGAGAGCCACTGTGCCAAGCCATTTTTCAATTAATAATTTGCAGCGGAGGCACGTGATTGCGCGCACCAGCGTCTCCCCCATCGGAACCCCACCACCGCTCCGGCAACGCAAAAGGGGACCAGGGGTTAGCCCGCGACGACGCGACATCGGAGACCGAGATGCTGCATCATCGACGCTGTAGATACGTAAAATGCATGAAATGAGGAACAACAGGGCTCTCACCGTCTTCTCCGGCGCCGAAAGAGCTCCAACAGACCCCAATTCGCCCGGAAATCGGCGGACATGGTCGGTCTGCTCGGACTGTCGCTGCTGCATTGACTGGGGTGTTGCCTCAGGTTGCAGGCGGGGCGCCTTTAATGGATTGCTGCGACGCCTGTCATTGTTTGTCGCGCTAAAAAGTTGGCGTCGCGTGAAGACGCGCCTCCCTTAAAACCACCCTCAACCATCCCCGTCGATTTTGCATCTCCCATCTTCTCTCACACCACAGCAACGACACCAGTCCCTAATAATCTCCCCCTCTTTCAGTGCCAAAACACTTTCTCGGACGCTGCTCTGCCTTCTATCTGCTCCTTTAAGCAGGGAAGAGAGCTTTGCATTAGTCTTGCATCCAAATCATCCCGTCCTCCCCGCCTCATCCTCCATCCACCCTCATCATGTTTGTCAGAAAGCGCGGTATGTATGACCCGACTCTTGTCATGATGGCCCAGGAATCTAACAACACTCCAAGATGGACGCCAGGAGCGTGTCCAGTTCGACAAGATCACCGCCCGTGTCTCGAGGCTCTGTTACGGCCTCGACATGGACCACGTTGACCCCGTTGCCATTACCCAGAAGGTCATCTCGGGTGTCTACGGTGGTGTCACAACTGTCCAATTGGACGATCTCGTAAGTTTCCGTGCATCATGACGACTTCTGCACCTTGCTAACTCAACTGTTCTCCAGGCTGCCGAGACTGCTGCGTACATGACCGTCACTCACCCCGACTACGCCATCCTGGCGGCCCGCATTGCCGTCTCCAACCTTCACAAGCAGACCAAGAAGCAATGGTCTACAGTTGTGAGCGACCTCTACCACTACGTCAACCCCAAGAACGGTCGACCGTCCCCCATGATCTCTCAAGAAACATATGAGTGCGTCATGCGACACAAGGAGGAGCTGGACTCTGCCATTGTCTATGACCGTGACTTCCAATACCAATACTTTGGCTTCAAGACTCTGGAGCGATCATACCTCCTCAAGATTGATAACAAGATTGTCGAGCGCCCTCAGCACATGATCATGCGTGTGTCTGTTGGCATCTGGGGTGACGATATTGAGCGTGTCCTTGAGACATACAACCTCATGTCGAGCAAGTTCTTCACCCACGCCTCCCCCACTCTATTCAATGCTGGCACTCCTCAGCCCCAGCTGTCTTCATGCTTCCTGGTTGACATGAAGGAGGACAGCATTGAGGGTATCTATGATACTCTCAAGACCTGTGCCATGATTTCCAAGATGGCTGGTGGCATTGGTCTGAACGTGCACCGCATCCGTGCCACCGGCTCCTACATCGCCGGTACCAACGGTACTTCCAACGGCGTCACCCCCATGCTCCGAGTCTTCAACAACACTGCCCGATATGTTGACCAGGGTGGCAACAAGCGACCTGGTGCCTTCGCTATCTACCTTGAGCCCTGGCACTCGGATGTCTTTGAGTTCCTTGACCTGCGCAAGAACCACGGCAAGGAGGAGGTTCGCGCTCGCGACCTGTTCCTTGCTCTCTGGATCCCCGATCTCTTCATGAAGCGTGTTGAGAAGAACGGCGACTGGACCCTCATGTGCCCTAATGAGTGCCCCGGTCTTGCCGACTGCTACGGCGATGAGTTTGAGGCTCTGTATGAGAAGTACGAGCAGGCTGGCAAGGGTCGCAAGACCATCAAGGCTCAGAAGCTCTGGTATGCTATTCTTGAGGCTCAGACCGAGACTGGCAACCCCTTCATGCTCTACAAGGACCACTGCAACCGCAAGAGTAACCAGAAGAACCTGGGTACCATTCGAAGCTCCAACTTGTGCACTGAGATTATTGAGTACTGTGCCCCTGATGAGGTTGCTGTGTGCAACCTGGCATCCCTCGCTCTGCCCTCGTACATCAACTACGATGAAGCCTGCTATGACTTCGAGAAGCTGCACAAGGTCACCCAGGTTGTCGTTCGCAATCTCAACAGGATCATTGATGTGAACCACTATCCTGTCCCTGAGGCCCGCAACAGCAACATGCGTCACCGACCTATCGGTGTTGGCGTCCAGGGTCTTGCGGATGCTTTCCTTGCTCTGCGCATGCCCTTCGAGTCTCCTGAGGCTCGTGAGCTCAACAAGCAGATTTTTGAGACCATCTATCACGCTGCTCTCACTGCCTCGGTGCAGCTGGCTAAGGAGGAAGGTCCCTACTCCACCTTCAAGGGCTCCCCTGCTTCCGAGGGTATCCTCCAGTTCGATATGTGGAACGTGAAGCCCTCCGACCTTTGGGACTGGGAGACTCTCAGAGAGCAGGTCAAGGAACACGGTATCCGCAACAGTTTGCTCCTTGCACCCATGCCCACTGCCAGTACCTCGCAGATCCTGGGCAATAACGAGTGCTTTGAGCCTTACACTTCCAACATCTACCAGCGCCGAGTCCTTGCTGGTGAGTTCCAGGTCGTGAACCCCTGGCTGCTCAAGGATCTCGTCGACATGGGTTTGTGGTCGGATGCCATGAAGAACCGAATCATTGCCGAGAACGGCTCCATCCAGAACATCCCAAACATCCCTGCCGAAGTCAAGGCTCTGTACAAGACTGTGTGGGAGATTTCACAGCGCCAGGTCGTCCAGATGGCTGCCGACCGAGGTGCCTTTATTGATCAGTCCCAGTCCCTCAACATCCACATGAAGGACCCCACCATGGGCAAGATCACCAGCATGCACTTCACAGGCTGGAAGCTTGGTCTCAAGACTGGCATGTACTACCTGCGAACGCAGGCCGCGGCAGCCCCTATTCAATTCACTGTCGACCAACAGGCCCTCAAGGTTGCCGACGCCAGCTCAGCCCAGATCCGACCGCTGAAGAAGCGTGCGCCTCCTGCCGGCTCGAGTTACTTGATGTCTTCGCCATCGGCAGCTCGAGTTACGCTCAACGGCAGCGGAGCTGGTGCCTCGGACACTCCTGTGAACGGCACCGCTTCTATCCCCGGCCGGGCCCCTTCTATCAAGGCTGATGTCGAGGAGGGTGAGAGCCCCAAAGCACTGCCCACCGAGCCTGTTGAAAAGATCAAGGAGGAAGAGCTTAGCCTCAAGAAGAGCGACCAGTCTGAGGACCAGGACAAGGACAGTGAAGAGCGCGAGCGTGATATCTACTCGGATGCTGTCCTACAGTGTAAGTAACAAGATGTCTTGGACCTGTTGATGGATGGATGATGCTAATCAGACTTGTGAATAGGCAGCATTGAGAACCCTGAATCCTGCGTCATGTGCAGTGGTTAAATAGCACCAATAACTGCTAGCGGAATGTGTGTTAATGATGATCGATGAGATGAAAACGAACGCATGGACGGAAGCATGACACGATTAGGCAAGGGAAGGTAATATGATTCGGCACTTGAGATATGATTTGTTGCATGGGCATCTCGGTTGGCATTGTTTCTCCTTGGACATGCTTGTGCCGGAGTATTGTTAGGTTATCGTTGAGAGGTTTGGCAGGCTTGAGCCTGAGATTTGTAATGCTTGTTTCACGTCTAGATAGTGAGTATTGATGCTTGCGCGTCACCAAAAAAACAGATACCATACACCTTGTCGCATTTATCATGGGGCGTGAGGCGGAGTGAGGCGAAATGAAGCGAATTCAACCAGGTATATGCCCTGGGAGGCATAAGGATCATTGGGCAAAATGGCCAGATTACATGGCGACCGATTAAGCGATCAACGAAGCTGGCCGTCAAAATTGAAGGCGGAAAAAAGTGAGACAAGCGTCAGCTAGCACAGCACGAGTGAATAGTCTCGGCCAATCCTATCACGGCAACGGTGGATCACGGCCAACAGTTGCGGCACTTTTGAGGCTGGTGCAGAGACGGACTGCACAAGCTCAGCTGAAGATGGTGTTGATCCACCACAGCCTAGCCTCAAGTATCGACGGCTCTCACGGTCCCTTGCCTTAGTCCTCCCTTTGGATGCTCAAGCCTCTTGTCTAAGATGCTGGGCAGGTACAAGGTCGGGCGATCCAGAGGGCTTGGGCTCGAACAAGTGAAGCTGAGGGAGCGCATCCAACACTGCAGAATGCATCGGCAATGGCGATGGCTTTGCATGCTGCATACAGTAGATAAACGTGGGGTGGCCCAAGTCGCGCGTCTGCAGCAACGGTTGGCTGCCTTCAACCTGGTGCAACTTCCGATAGTTATGAAGGCGCTGTTTCAAAGAGCGTCGTTACCAACCTCGCGGTCACAGCATGGCGATCGATTGCGAGGGAGGCCTGAGCAGATCTTACAAGGACGGGGCGAGGGAGATGGCGAAACATGGCCGATAACAGGGAGACCAGCCACAGTCAGTCATCTGAAATGGCTGTCAAATGGCCTTGGCTGGCGAGGTGGAGAGGCGGTCTAGGGTTGTCCAAAGCAACGTGTTCGTCCAACTCGCTGAAATATTTTTTGGTAGAATCGGTTGCAAATGACGGCGATCCCAACTGGTACTGTACAGTACAGTAAATAGGTGAAACAAGCGAGCTGCTAATCAAATGTCGCGTGTTAACTAAACTGTGAGCGTGTTGGCTTTGAGGCCGTCACGATGACGGGATCCTGTCATTGTAGATCGAAATCTGGAGGAGTTGAGGGTGGTGGGTGACGTTAGATGAGGTTAAGCCGGCACACGCGGTACGTAGGTTATGAGGGGCTCTGACCCCAAGCAATCCAGTCCACGTCCAGCTCGACAGGGCTCGTTAGGTCTGAAGTCTTGGGCCATCATGAACCCGACAACGATGCGATCCATGACATCAACTCCCGCCGGTTGGTCGGACCCCTGGCTCGCTTGGCTTGTGGCTTGGGTGGCTTGACTGGTGGAGTGGCTAGCTTGGCAGAGCCACCCGCAGCCAGCTGAGCAAGGGAGGGCAACCTTGCAGGCATTGAGTTTGATAGAGACGAGTGGGACGAAGCGGGCAGACCGTAGACGTGAGGAGGCGTGTGGGGATTCCTTTGGATCAAATTTCGAGAAATCAGCGCATCTTTGCTTCGGGGTAATGATGCTATAGACTTTATCAGAAACCTGATCAGAGCCGGATGCGAAATAAAAGCAGAAGTTGGATTGATTGCAGGGTTGACCAACTAAGACACCCATTAATCAGGGACAGCCTGCAGTACCTTGCTTCGCACATGTGTACCTTAGACATGGGCGCACACCACCTCATGAACGAAAATCTTGGATCGAGGGAAAAAGTTCCCCGCGAAAAAAGAGACGATTCCGCTTCCCGGTTGCCAGGGAATCGGGGGTTGGCTAGTGACCTCAACTTGGTGGCTGCGGTGGGCGGGCAGGGGTGGTTGGGACAGGGATCAATTGGCCAATCGGAGGACGTCCTTGGATCATCGGCCGACGAAAACTGACCTCATCGTCGAGGATTGGACGCTTGGAAGCATGCGCTGGTCTTCTATTTTCCCTGATGCTTCCTTGGAGCAATATGCGATATCACACGTGTTATGGGTGGTTGATGGATGTGAAAGCCGGAATAGGGTCTGGATTTGAAACAGTGCCACTTGACTGTGATTGCTTGCTTGCTCGAGGTGGTTGCTGTGGTGGCCGGAACACAGTCGACCTCTTCGTTTGCGAGGGGCAGGGCAGTCGTCATACCGTCCGTTTTCCCTCCGTAGTATCGTGGCCGTTATCCGGCTCGGCATACGGCGACCTGTTTTCCAGGTGGCAGTTGGCTCCGTCATAGACGTCGATTCGACAGCAAGTTTTACTGGCTCATCAAACACTGGCCGTGTCTTTGCCTCTGTGGTCTGCTAGTCTCTGCTGAAGCTGAAGCTGTGTAATAGTGCTACCGGCCAAATTGGAAGCTCTCCGAAGCCTGTCGGTCGGTGCAATTTGGGATAGGATTACCGCTTGTTCCAGCTACGTTGGAACTACCGACAGAACGGGTAATGGGGGCTTGGAGCTTCCGTTGCGGCGTCGACGACAGTGATGGGCCTCCAGCAGTTCTGTTTTAGCGTCCGGCCGAGAGAAGTATCGTCTTGTGGTCCGTGGCCCTGTGGACGTGATGTGGGTGCGGGTGTGGGTGGTGGTAGCCGATCTTAGCGTGGCAGCCCAGCAGAGACCGCATCCCAGCCTGCCTGCCAGCCTGCCAGCCTGCCAGCCTGCCACGCCTGCCCACCCACCTTCTTTCTTGCTTTGCCGGTTCTCCCGCTGCTCTGGCTGCAGCTTCCTTCGACGACGGTTGCCATTGACGACTTTGGCGTGTCTCCCCCGCTCTTTCTTTTTGACAGATTGATGATCGAGCTTTTCTGCATGTCAAGAGCCAAAAGTCCATGGCTTGCAATGAAGATAATCTTACAGTAACAACGGAAAGTTTCTTTCCACCAAGCACCGACGGATACTGTAGACTGAACGGCAGGACTTACACAACCGCCTGACGTAGAGGACTTGGTTGTTGTTAGGTTGTTTGGTGGGGCCGTGATTTGGCAGGGGTCACCCACGCTGCCTGCCGTTCATGGTCTGACCTCATTGTGTATCGCAGACGATAGCATCAATGTCCTTCTCTAAATGCATGTTTGATGCTGCCTTGACTCTCTGGTTGCACAGCGGGACAAAGAAGATGGGAAGCTACCCGGCTCATCGTGATTCCCTCTCGTCGTTGACGAACAATAACATCATATGGATCCAGTCAAACATGGGGGCCTCCAAGTACCTCAAGTGTCTTGGAGGTGCGGCCCAGCATGTGGAGTTGCCATCTCATTTAGCTCCGGCGACTGGAGCTTGCTAGCGTTGGCCACTCCCGTGTCCTCCTTCCGTAGTGCTTGCCCACTTGTGACGAGGATGAGCTTCGAGAGAAGGCAAGCTCGAGCTGTGCCGTGCCTTCCCTGCCAGACCGCCAGTGCCAACCTGGGAGCCCCCAGCTCAGGTACCGTGGAGCTGGCAGGCACTGCAAGCACCTCCCATCACTTCAAGCAAGCACCCGCTGCCAAGATTCTGGTTGCTGCCTCCCTCCTTCCTGCCTTTAAAACAACAGCTCCTCCCTCCCGTTCCACATCTCAGCACTCACCATCGGCCTCGAGAACTTCCTCATTCCTCACCTCGCATCCTCTCGCCAGTTTCTCCCTCTCTCCCCAGCCTCCAGGCCAGTCTCACTTCGTCTCACTCTCCCACGAGATCATCGCCTTCGTTTGTGCCCCAGTCGCATATCAATTACTTTCACACGGTAAGCCGCTCTCCTCCCACCTCGTCTCTGCTCTGCTCGCGTCTTCCTGCTTGCTGGCATTATTTCCTTGCGACATGACGATTCTCTCATTTCGGCTCAATCCGTTGTGCTCTGGCACCGGAACGTTGAAACTGAATATCGCATGACTTGGTGCTCCTCATTCCCTGCACTGCCTATCTCCCGCTTTCATTTGCTCTCGGCATTTCCATGCGTCGTGTGGCACAAATCCCCTTGCCTTGTTTCACGCAAACATCATTGGTGTGTTTCTAGGAGCACGTCTCCCGGGGCCTCTCGCTTCTTTTATTCCAGCGCCTTCTCCTTGAGCTGTTGGCAGTGATTCACACTTCTCCACGTTTACATCACTTCGCTCAACCCGCTCCCCATTTCTTTCGTTTCCCACCTTCTTTCACTACCGCTCGCTCATTACAACCTTTCCTTGGTATTCAACTAACTCAACATCAGTCTTTGACTCGCGATCGATCTTTCGTCAAGCACAATCATCAAGATGAAGTCCACTCTCCTCACCATTGTCGGCCTGGCTGCGGCTGTTGCTGCCCAGAGCGCCGGGGACCTCCCTCAGTGCGGTGTAGGTTTTCATCACTACTGAAATAAAACGCCTATTAACCCTTAGCAGCAAACTTGTGCTAGCAACATGGTTAGTGCAGAGAAGTCTGAAGAGCTTGGTTGTGATACTGGCGACCTCGGATGTCTGTGCACCAACCAGAACTTTGTCTACGGTCTTCGTGACTGCTCTCTTGCTATTTGCAACGCGGAGCAGGCCGCTCAAGTTCTCCAGTACGGTCTCGAAGTTTGTCGCCGTGAGTTTTCCCAAATTCTCCTGTGAAATATACCCAAGCCTAACAACCCTCGCAGAGGCTGGTGTTAAGATCACTACTGGTGCTTCAGGCACCGTCTCAGCGACTGCTACCGGCACTGGCGCTGTCCGAACTGTCTTCAGCACCATTGTCTCCGGTGATACCACCCTGACCTCAGCTGTTTCCACCATCAGCGGTACTGGTGGCAGCGACACTGAAGGTGCTGTGTCTACCTACACCAGCGTTTTCACCAACTCGGATGGCGACGTAGTTACCACCACTGGCGAAACTACCGTCGGCGCCGGCGCTGCCAGCGTTACCACTTTCACTTCCGACGGCACTGAGATTGTTCGAACTCTGGAGACTGAGACCGCCACCGGTGACGATGAGGACGTCACCACTTTCACTTCTGGCGGCACTGTGATTATCAGCACCAAGGTGACCAAGACTGCCACCGAGGAGGCCGAGGTCACCACTTTCACTACCGACGGAACTGAGGTTGTCCGAACCCTCACCACTAAGACTGTGAGCACTGGCTCTGAGACCGGCTCTGCCTCGGAGACTGTTACCGACGCTACTACCGCGACTGAGACCGAGGGTTCCACTGAGACCGGCGAGTCTGGCACCGCTACTGGCGATGCTAGCGAGACCACTTCCACCTCGGGCAACGCTGTACGTTTTCTCACTCTGCTTACCTCGCATCATCCACTGACAAAGTCGCAGGCTGTGCCCAAGATGACCGCTGCCCCTGCTGGCATTCTTGCCGCTGCCGGTCTCGCCATGTTCCTCCTCTAAATGGAGGATGGAGCCTTGATTGACGCTTTGATGTTTTACGTTGCACATGTTTGATACATAATTCCCGTCTGTACCTCGATCTTTTGGACCCACAACATATTTCCTCGGCGCAGGAATTCGGCTTCGGGACGATCTTCACGGAATGGTGAAAGGGAAAACGAGGTGAATGGACATTACGGGCCAGGTTTTTGGGGTTTTTAATGACGCATACGGCTTTGCCCTCCTTTTAATGGAATGACGAAATTGCTAGAGAGTGGATGGGGGCACGGTGTCGCTCGTGATATTGAGGAAGGGGGCGTTGGACGTGGGAGATGACGACGGGAAGCGGCAGACCTTGTGGTGCTGTTGCACGTGGCCTGTGTCATCTCACATGGTTACATGGGTTCTGGGATGAACGTGATACCCGGCCTACGGCCTGACTTCGGTGGAGGACTTTGCCTTCTCGCATTCATTGATGAGAAATATTAATAGATAATCTTTTGCAATGACGGTCTCTATGCTCGTGTGACAAAGTGTGACTTGACAAGTGCGTACGTGATGCTAAGGGTGTGACAGAATGCTGTACCTGTCGTAAGATGCAACGAGATAAATTGGTTTGCTTTTACATATTACGACCGACTTCTGTGGATGTCTACTTTGTAACAAATAACAAGGCCAGCTATCCAAAGATGATTTCACTTCTTATTCATCTAAACACCAACTAACAAACTACAATCGTCACAAAACACAAACGCTTGTGGCCCATGTACCAAAAGAACCAAAATATACACCGATTTTTGCCCATCTCAACGCCATTGTGTCATAACAAAGTAACAAGGGAAAGAAAGGTTTAAGATGTCGATTTAACGCATCATGGACTTTCCAATCTCACTCTCCCAGTCCTTGGCTCTCTCGAAACCGTTGGAGAAGGTTTGATAGTCGAACAAAGCCTTGGCGACTTCCTCCTTGGAGGTGAGAACGAAGGGACCGTACTGGACAACAGGTTGGTCCAGGGGAGTGCCAGCGACGAGAGCTAAACGACAGATGTTAGTATTGATGAACTAGGCAGGATTGCGGGGGCTGTTAATGAGGTTGTACGTACCTAGTCGCGCTGGCTTAGACGCACCAGCGTCCACTTCAAAGTGGGCGACGTCGCCCTCGGGCTCAAAGACGATATTGTGAAACTGCTCGACCACACGACGCTGGTCATCTTTTCCCACAATCACGTCACCCTCGAGGGTATAGGCAAAGGCGTTCCAGCCCTGAGGCAGGGGTTGAGTAATCTTGCCTCCTGGCTGGATCTCAATATCGAGCATCCAAACGGGAGTGTAGGCGAGGTCTTTCACCGAGTCGACACCGTGGCTCTGACCCGATATTACCTTGACAGTAACGCGGTCGTCGTCGACCTTGACGATGGGGATCTCGGCGGCTCGTAGATCGCGATACCGCGGTTCACATGCCTTCAGATTCGCCGGAAGGTCAACCCAGAGTTGAAGACCGACATTTGCACTTCCATCTTCGTTCTGCCTGGGCATTTCTGAGTGAACCACACCCCTTCCTGCGGTCATAAACTGAAGATCGCCAGCCGAGAGGCTGCCTCTGTTGCCAGCGAAGTCTTCGTGGTCAACACCGCCGGTAAGAAGGTATGTAATAGTCTCCTGGCCACGGTGGGGACTAGTGTCCAACATTAGCATATATTCAGAGAGATCGGGACATGAGCAACCCGGTGAAGAAACTTACTGGTCAGGAAAGCCTGCGCCGGGCTTGATGGAGAAATGGTCCAGCATGAGGAAGGGCGAAAAGTTGCGGAGCTGAGGCGTGCCGATGGAGCGGCGAACGCGTGCGCCGGCACCTTCAGCCTGCTCAATGGCAAGGAAAACCTTGCGAATAGCTCGAGGGACGGACATTTCGGTAGCGAAAAGGTGGTGGTCTTGTTGGTTGGTGTTGGTTTTAGAGATGCTGTTGGTGGTGTCGCGGTAGACAGAAGACAGAAACGCAGGAGGCGTCAATGTTTTTGCAAACTCGATGGTAGCAGTCGCGGTGTCTCTTAGACGATGCTGAAAGATAGCAATGGCAGCTAAAGCAACAATGGTTGGTATGATGATAGTCCGAAGAAGGGTCATCTCAGAGAAGGGCGGCCGACAACTGAGACTTATATACACCGAGGAGAGGGTAGCGATGAGATGAGGATTTTTCAGAGACGACAAATCAGGAAAGGGATCGGGTTAGAAATACAACGAAGCTTTCTCGGGAGGGGAAAGCGAAGTGGTTTGGGTCGTCCAATTGTGCCATTTTGATTTCAAGTTGTGGAGTTGGCGACGACGTTTAGTCACTGTTACATCAGCAGCGAGACTGAGGGGGGAGGTTTTTGGCTGGTCCCTAGGCCCAGGCTTGTGGTTTGGTAAGGCTGACCCAAGCGTAGAGTAAGTGGGGACTTTTGTGGGGATTACCAAGTGTCTCATAACCATCTCTCTCCCTAGACTCTACCTTAGTCATTACGACCGCCATGTCTCACTATCATGAATCAACGACTCAGATTGATCAATTAACCATTAATTGAACAGGTAGCTAGCTACCAAGCGCCCAACGCCAGATGCTAATCGACAGTGCCAGCTCAATCCATCAGCTCGTGATTACAGATCCTCAATCTTGTCCTCCTCAGCAGGCCCCAAGAACCCCATCTCCCGGAACAGCCTCAGAGTCTTTGGCGCCTGCGGATCGCAGAGCACTACACCGCGCTCAACCAGGTACTCGGTAATCTCGCGATGGACACTCTCCGACCCGTCTTTCGGGACCGACATTTCAATCTCCATTAGGTGCAACTTGCCCGCCACCACGTCGTCTAGCTTGGCCTTGCGACCCAGAATCTCGACCTTCCACTTGCCGTCGGGGAAAGGACCGTAGGGGGCGAGCCCATCCCAGTCGATGTCGTCGTACTTTTCGGCGAAGCGGATCTGCTCGTCGCTCCAGATCTTTACCGACTTGCCCGTCAGGGAGAACCTCTCGCCGCACGTGTAGAAGACGTCGTTGCCGTATCGATCCCAGACGCATGATGCGGCGGGCGGTGTGAATGGGGGCTGCTCCTTGAAGCGCACCTTGATCACCGAGAAGGGTTCGCCCTTGTTGACTTTTGTGCGGAACATGACGTCCTGCTGCGCATGCGTCGGGGGCATCGTGTCGAAGTAGGTGATGGGGTTGCTCTTGTACGGGTCACCGACCGGCTCGCCCAGCTTCTCGAGTACCGCATGAGCGTCGCGATCGCATAGCGACCATTGGAGATGGATCTCTTCGCCACTGCTACTGCTGCTGCTCTGGATGGGCGATGAGAGCGCCAAAGTCGCCGACGCGAGAAGAGCGTAGAGCTTCATGGTTGACAATGTTTCGTGGACAAACCCGTCGGGGCGACTGTCAAGCACGTCGCTCTTTAAAGAGCTGAAAACCTGAGGATCGCCGACAAACGAAAAACCAAGTGAGACATTGCAGTATTAAACGGGAAATGAGCGACCACGCTGTGCCGTTCAAATAGGCCACGCGATACAGTCGTTGACGCAACAAGGCTTCCCGGGGTGGTGCATGTGATGTATTTCCGAATCGCGATTGCCGTGTCCGAACCAACGATTACACGGCATGAATCCATTATGCCCTCATAAGGCGAGCTGAATATGCTTGGCCATGGAATGTCAGCTCCGGCCCGCGCGCCCAATCACGCCCACGACTTGACACTCCAACCAACGCGAACGCCTTTTCTTGATGTGACAGCGGCAGTAATCGGACCTCTAGTTGTCACCATCTCCGTGCAAGAACGCCGCGCCGTCTCGAAACACAGGTTTTGACAACTATCAACGTTCTAAGTACTGGCAGCCAAAACCTACACCGATTTACACGGCGCTAGTCAGATAGATGTGTGACAAAAACACCGAAATGCACCATTCGAGTTCCCGAGCAGCTATTCCATGATAGCGCCCGAACGTTTATTTCGAGCTGCTGGCAGTGAATCCGTCACCCTACCGCCCCTTTTCGCCACCAACGAGATCTAGGGTAAGTTGATTCACATTGAGAATCTTATCCATCAACTAGACCCAATCTAAGCTCATCAGTTGCCGTTAATGCAGTGGCTTGGAAATAGAGGCCAATAATTACAACCGTTGTTGGCGTAACTAACCGTTCACGTTGCTCACGCCCAGCCAGCTGCTCAAGCAACGCGTAATTCACTCCTTGCCTACCGGCAACTCCTCGTCCCACGATCGCACTCCGACAAAACTCACCAATGACAGGATTGGCCAATTGCCCTCACCGACAATACACAGGTCTCACCCTATCAAGCTAGAGCCCATGATCGCCGGCTTCATCGGCCAGCCATTCATTGTCGAGGCGTTCTCTGGCTTGCGCCCTAGATTAACCGCCCGTGAACCATAAAATTCGGAAACATGCCGAATTGAGGCGCTTCGTATGCGAGTGACACTCGTCAATCGCGGGATAATCAACCAGATCTGCCGCACCTACATAGAGCAACCGTATTAGTTCAATGCTGGGAGCAACCGGTCAGTGGTTGTGACCCCACACGCGAATGGGTCCAAGTTCTCGTCCTGAGCCAAGTTGCAGCAGTCGTAAGAGTGTGTATGTACTCGACATTGGGCATTGGTCAATGTTGAGGTCGAGGTGGCTCTGTTCCACAAAAAAAGAAGGAGAAAGGAGAAACCCCGAATGCGCCCGATATGTGGCACCGCGTAGAATGACCCGTCCAAGTCTGTAGCGTCAAGTCAACTGCCTTTGCGTCTTATACGGTTATACTGAGCCAAAGGAGGCACCGACGTCATAACGCGGGGATAGGTTCAAAGACTCACATGCAATCCTGCCGACCGCAAAAAGGGAAACGGGACGAAATCCTGATCGCACGCCGACCGAAATTTCAACATGAGCATGACCAGTATGCCGGACTCATCAAGCCCTCTGCCTGCTCGGTGCTTAGACTTCCTGCAGTTAACCGTCGTTGCAAATCGTGATATTGACTTGGAATCGATCAAGTAGCTGCGCTGCCGGCCAACCTCTACCAAAATCCCGTCTTACCCGGAGGAGAGGAATGTGGGCGCATTTGTCCTCCATCATTGACCAGTAGAGCATTAAAATGGCCCTAAAACACTTCGCCAGCACAACCCCTCGGCTTGTCCCGAACCGGCTTTATTGTTTTCGAAGACATGCTGGGAGATGAAGGGTCTAGAGAGACTGTAACTCGGACATGCGCAGGGTGCTATCCGAGACCAGCAATCTCAGTTGCGCATGTCCAAGTTACAGTCTCTCTGGACCCTTCATCATTCATAGACGCAATCAAACCACACGCTGGGCGTTGGCGACTCCTTCAAGAGAACAGGCCCCTTTGCCGGAGGATCGTCGCTTCATCATGATATCGTGGTACAAGTGACGAAAACGACTTGCGCAGCTTCATAGAAGCGGGCCAATGCGCGCATACCGACACTGGTAGTCGTGGGCATGATGGATGGATGAATGAGGTGACGGCAGCCGTTGAACATGCCATTATGATTTCTGTTCGGCGCTGCGAGCCATTCCCGTTGCATCTACCTGAAGCATGGACCTTAACAGCCTCGAGTATCATGAACCAGGTGTTGGAGGGCCACACAGCAAAGAGCCCACATTATTGGCCTAGTCGATCGCATGAGGCTTCGAGGCCCATGTTTGAATCCCTTGCCATCAACCCGTGTCTCGCAGTCGATTTCGTCAAGTTTTTGACATGTGAATGTGGCTGGAGGGTGGGCCGTGGGGCATCGCGGGATTGACGGGTTCAGCGACAGGGGAACTTGAGGTGCTTGCCACGAAAACAGGGGTTCCAGCTCGGATAACAAGGGTCCCTTGGGGCTATCCGGTCGGTCGATAAAGCATTGAGCGGCCCCATCGACGTGATGCGGCAAAGGAGAAGAGGTTGAAATAGGAAGCGAGTTCGTGACCACGGGGCTTAAGCGACCGAGAACGGGGCCGTTTTTCTGGAAACGGCCTCGATTCTTTTGCTTGGCTCCCGAGGCCATCCATGAAGCTCGTGTCTTGATATTGCGTGTAGCCGCGGCTGCAGCTGGAGCAAATCCCGCCAAGTCGGGCAACGGGGCGGCAGGTCCCTTATCAATTCCTTTGGTTCGCCTCGAGTCAATCCTCGAAGATGCGACCAGACCAACAGAGGAGAAATTGGACCGCAGCCGGCTCCTTTTCGTGGGCGTGCGTCTCGTCATGTCCAATGTCGTAGTAGTGAGTAATTGAGCATGCCTGGGCTCAAACTCTGGAAGGCGGCTGCTGGCGCAAAGCACGGCGCGAGCTTGATCGTCTGGGGCCGTTTTGCGACTGGGATCTGATGTGTTCACATCTGTGCGCCATGTTTAAGATACCACGTCCATCGGTGATGAGCCAATCGCGGTGCCGTTGCATGCCGAGCACAGGGAGACAAATTTCCTGGTAGGAACTGGCGCGGATGCAGGTGGCATGTAAGACTCTTGAGAGATAAGCCATGGATGGAGATTGGAGGCACGCCTCGACGACAGCCACTGACCAAGCGCCGGCGCACGCATGCGAGGAGGGGACACGGACCCGGATGGACGTCTGATTGAAACGCAATCATGACGAGGAGTGAGGTTGTATCCGTATCTTGTTGCGCATCTGTCGGACGCACCGGGATAGGTCTGGAGGGACGAGATGCTTCCCCGATGCTTCCCCGACCTGTTCCCCGTGCCCCGTCCCTGTCGAACGGTTGCATCTGGACAGCAAGTATCTATGTATCCCGATGGAAAAGCAATTGCGGTATGCGGGCAATGGTAGTTGGGAAATGCTCCGGTTCACAAGCCGGCAGGACGACCTGGATCATCGATCCATTTGATGCCATCCTAACCAGGCCCCGTTGAAGTTGCCAAAAACGAACATATGTCTCCTATCACGGCTAGGTTCATCTGTGATCAACGCCAAGGGTTGCGTGGCGTTGAATGTTGGCGAGCGTCGTTGCACTGTACAGTAGCTGCGCGCAGAGACGAAGAGCAGCCGGCGAATGAGGATGGGATCCGGCAGATCCATCTCGGTTTGTTGGGAGGCCAAATCGATGAATGAGGGAACGCGAAACGAAGGGTCTTGATATTTTAGGTGGAGGCCAGCGATAAATGCGTGGGAGGGGGCACTTTGGGAGGAGTGGAGGGGAGGGGAGGAGCCACTTTCACATGCCAGATCAACAGGGGACGTTGGCAGAGCTTGAAGCAAGGAAAGAGCAGCAGAGGAAGCAGAGCGCATTCCTTCTTGGCTCTGTTTCCTCTGAGAGATGGGGCGTGCGGCTGAGTGGGCCCACGCCTCGCTCCGGCGCCGATGGTGTCACGGCGGCCCAACAGCACCCCACCATGGACCACCACGAGGAGCTGTTGCTTGATCATCACGGGCAAAAAGCAAAGTAACCTGAGGGTTTACAGTACAGCGCATGCTGCCATGTTCGGTGAGAAATGGCTGAGACATGAATTTGACCTTGACGGGCAGCGGAGAATAAAGAGAGGACCGGAGAAAAACAAAACTCAAGGGAGATTCAACGCCCTCCAAGGTCGTGATCCAGATGATTCAGCAACGGAGACTGGAGGGGGTCAAGCCACAGTTACAGCGCAAGCTACCAGCAGACAGGTACCCCACCCACCTAAAATAGCTGGAATGGATACCCCCAAGGGTACCAGCACATGCGCGCACATGCTGCACATGCACATGCTAAAACAGCTGCCAATACCTTCGCACGCATTCAGTTGGAGAGAGCTCGCGATGCGATGCGATGGATGGATGGCAAAAAAAAGCTGCGAGCAGTCCCCTCCCGGGCGCCTAGCTGCCCTGCGAGGTACTTTTTGTCTCTCCCTTGACTCCAAACAGACAGGCTATGCCCAACTCTACACCCAATTCCCTGATAGTAAATCCCCGAGTACGGACGGCTTCTGATTGCGACTGTACTGTACCTAACCTTCCATGACTCCCGCGGACCTGACCTGGCCTGCTTGTGGCGTCCCCCCCATACCACGTCCTCTTACATATCACCTTGCCCGATCCCATCCCAAAGAGCTTGACTTGCGTCTCCCTCCGTCTCCTTTTTAGCCTCTGCTAGACCCCTTCAACTACTACCATCCCATTTCCCCCGTCTCCTCCTCTCTTCTGCCACCTGCGAACCTTGCCTTCATCACCGGCCTCCTCCCCTCTCAGCGTCCCTTCATCCCACCGTGCCTGACCTCGAGTGCCTCATCTACCCGCCCTCCCGCTCTCCCGTATTCCCCGTCATCCTGTCGTCATATCAATCCGACACCCTATCGCGACTCGACCGACCGAGCCATTGAGCCTATTTACAGCTCTACAACCTCAAACCACACCCGCTTGCACCAGCGCTTCCTCCATCACCAACCGCCCTCACAAGCACAATGTCTTCTCCTCAGGTCAACGGCGACGTGAGCGCTTCTCACTACTCGGCTTTCATTCGCGTATGCTCTAGATCCATGATTTACGTCTTTGTCTGATCCTAACGTCTTCCAGCACCTGCTCAACTATCCCGTTATCAGCGACGGCGTCCACACCTTCAAGACCAACGAATACGGACAGCGATCCATCCAGCTCAGCGACGCCGCCTACCAGAAATTGCTGGTTCCCGTTATTCCGTGGTTTGAGAAGCCCTACCAGTACGTCTCGCCCTACGCCCAGAAGGTCGACTCCCTCGGCGACAAGACCCTCGACCGCATCGACGAGCGATTCCCTGTCGTCAAGAAGCCCACTGAGGAGCTATACAACGACACCAAGGGCCTGATCCTGCTGCCCTACCACAAGGGCCTGGAGGGCAAGGACCACATCTTCCAGGTTTACAACTCGGAATACAAGAAGAACGAGCAAGCAGGCCTCGTTGCACACGGAAAGGCTGCCGTTACCACCGTCCTTGTCGTCAGCAACGAGACCCTTTCTTGGCTGAGCTCCTTCTTGCACCAGAAGAAGGCCGAGGCAACCAACGCTGTCAACGAAAAGATCAATCAGTAAAAGATGTCGCCTGGACGTTAGTAACACAATGAGCTTGGTGGCCACGCTCAGCTATACCGCACTTATACCCTCCCTTTTCTTCCTTTTTTCCTTTTCAGGCTCTCACCTGGAATTTGGGGGCATCCCCCATGTACTTCTCCTATCGTTCCGGTTCTGGGGTCCTCTGTCTTGTGGCGAGAGTACAAAGCCGGTCCGCCTGTATTCCAAGAGCTGGCACATTTACAACTTGGGTCTTTTCGGGGCTTTCTACTGTGCGTTATTGGGCTAGTCTTGCATCCACCAGTCTCGAGAATTCTTCCTTGCTCCCGTTGGATATTTTAATAATCGCGTCACGACGGGCATGCACCCTTTTATCCTCATACCACGGAGGACCGAACCTGTGCTGCCTCAGATGACGAACGTATGATGAGGCACGACGTTCACTGCTTCTTGGTTAGGAATGTTCCAACTAGGCGCTGCTGGTTGCCGGGCCTTTGATAACATATGTGCGACGACCATGGGAGTTGAGATTGTCGGACGGATGCGGACTTTTGAAAGACTTAAAAATGAGAGTTAATAGATTTCATGTACTCGTTCACTCTGAATTACTCGTTTACTTGATTCAATTGGAACCGGTCAATGCCTCAACTGCGGTGGTAGGCGTTGATGAGTGTTCACTTGACATGTGATGATGACCCGAGTTTTGGCAGGTAGACGGGATAGCTCGGCATCACCCTCCACTCTTCGTGAGGGTTGTTGCCACGAAAGTCTACTTAGGCCTCATAGGTAGATATCTGTCTTCGCTTTCACATCATATCAATTTGTTCCGCTGCGCAAGGTTGATGCTGAGCAGTGCATTTACTCTTCGGGTTCAGCCAACTTGCAAGCCTTTAAAGATTCTCTGCTAGATTACTCACGATGCAACATATCTAGAAATGCTCTTTTACGAGGTTACTTCAATGCGACTCAGCACGCTCAGCGGTGAGAGTGGATGGCGTTAGTGAGGGTAGTCGCCTTGGGCCTAATTGGCCTTGATCTTCTAGTTCATACGACCATACCGACTAGACAACTCGACATCCTGTCTAGTTGTTACTAACACGTCACTTTCTCTCAGCATCCACAACCTCGCAAGCGAACTTCCTAAACATGAACGATAGCCCTTTGCTTGGGAGGGGGCAGATACATAGGACCTGCGAGCGCATCCTTTTTTTTTTTTCTTTCTTTCTAGAGGGTTGAGAAACGCCGTGCATTGCGCTTGAACCAAACTACAGAGCCGTGAAACCATGGGGGGAATATCCTAGTTGTGGAGTTGATTACCCCTGGTCAAACATTCATTCAACTGCATCTGATGGAATAGTCGCTCCTTGGGCGGTGCTACGAAGTGAGACTGGTTCCGAGTCAAATCGTAACCGTGGTTCGACTCTTATCAACATAAAATTTTATCTTATTTGCCCATCATCAACCTGATGCTGAACCAAGTCTTTTCCATGCTCATCAACCGCAAATCTAGCGCACGTCGCCGGTCCCCACCCGGCAACTAAGAAGGGTTGTGTCGGGGCCGGAGTGGGGAATATCCAACGACCACCGGCCGGCCGGCCGGCCGATCAGATACGACTTGCACATCCCGGATGCTCATTTACTTGGAGACGACCTTAAATCAGATGGTTCTTGTTGAAATTCTGTATCTTTTAACTCCGTCTCCATCTTCTCAGAGGCCTTCACCTCTGTGGCTTTGTCTTCATGTTGGGAGGGGTAACCAACAGCAACGCCATCATCACCATGACCTGACCTAACTTCCAACATACCTGCGACGAAATAGAATCCTCAGAAGCTCCCAAAAACACCTCCGTGTCTCGCCTAGGTATCCCGCCGCCAAACGCTATGACTGTAGCAAAGCATTCTCGAGTGCAGGTCACCCCTGCCGCCCCGGGAGAATACTCCGAAATTGGAATTTCCAAACATCAAACAAATCATTCCTAGCTACATTACATCTAGGAAGAAGATGTATGAAGTATTCGGGGGGTTCTTGGGAATATGGTGTTGATGGCCGCCGGGCTCTGAGTGCCCCAACTTGGATTATGGAAAATAAGCCACGGATATAGGTTGCATGTTCACTCTTCAGAAGATACCTCTGCTGAGGGAACAGGACCTTGAGCCCATGAAAATCCAGATACCAAATTATTTTGGTTGATTTCTTATCATGTATATTTTCCCTGGGATATCATGTAGCTTGTGGGCAATATGATATATGTGTAGCCATTCTCGTCATCACATCGTATGCCTTGGTTCGGCCTAACTGGTAGGCTATAGGGGGGCAGGGGCGTCTATTGCTCGGCCGGCAAAGTCTGTAGCCTTCAGATGGGTACCTCCATTTACAGGAGGCTCCAGGGGTTTTTTTTTTTTCTGCCCTCTCTGATGCGTTCGCGGTGAGATGATTCTGCGCCGGTTCAATCCCCGACCGTGACAGGAAGGAAAGGACGAATACAAGCCGAACAGAGGAAAAGAACCATTTCCTCTTTTTCGAAAATGATAAGAAGACTATGAACAAAAAGAAAAGGTAAAAATAGATTGGTGGTGCTCCATTCACTACATCGGTTCAACGGACATCTAGGACTTACGCTACCCGATTCGGATACAAGTATCCTCCTGTCTCACTACCGACGTCGACGCATCGCCGGAATGTGAATGGATGAGCAGTTAGACCGCTACACCACTGGTGGTTGGTGACAGGATTCCTGTACTTTCGCTTTATATACCTACGATGCCCTGACGGGAGTTGGCAGGTGTTGACAGCCGTCAGGGGCCGGCCAATGCCAGCCAGCTCCCGCGGGAAGCCAGCTTAGTCACCTGCACGACAGGCGAGAATTCCGTTTTGGTAATCAGGAGGGTAAAACTCGCCGGGTCTGTCAGTTCTGCTCGAGGCTAGTAGCCTGCACATATGTTGCGGCTCATGCTACCAGGTTACCCCCCTGGTTGGCCAAGACGTATGGAGGACTATGTATCCAGTGAGCATATGCTACTAAGTAATAACACACCTGTTTGGGACTCACATGTCTATTTGGACAGGTTAGAAGGGGTGACAGGCCTCGTTGACAGACTTATGGGTGCTGGTCACTTTAGTTCAGGGGCTCACATCTGTCCGGTCGACAATCGATCTCCAAGAGGTTTGGTTTAGCCTCCGTCTCAGAGAAAATGTAACACTACAATTCAAAGTTTCAACTAACATCAAACCTGTGTATGTGATGCAAGATGCGCGTCACCTTGGCCGTGGAGGTTCTTTTAGTTCCTCCTCACTCTGGGAGATGGGAGAACTCTGGTTCGTGTTACTCACGTCAATTCGCAGCCACGGGATATTTGTAATCAGGGTATTAAAACCAGCATTCTCGTTAGAGTGAGTTACGTATAGTTGTACTTCTTGTTCATACATCATCCTGCCCGAGTTTAACTTTTGTTTTACTACGCGTGACCTTTGAGTTTGGAGATGCGACGTTAAGATCTATCGTTGCATGCGGCTCTGCATTCACCATCGACGTTTATTTCTGACTCACGGCGTAGAAGGAGAGATACAACTATGTGTTTATCCATCGATTATCATAGCGATCTTCCACATTTCGTTCCAGAGGCTATACTTACTAACTCACTTTTTCATCCGACTCAGACAACAATTATCAGATTTCATCAAGAAATCCACCACGCTACTCCCGCATCATCACAATAATAAAATTCAACAGCATCCACTAAAACAGTACATTCTGTGTCGAATAATATGGCACTCGGACTGTGTGAACTTGAAGCACCGAGAGGCGCCACGTCTCAGGGTGGGATTGTGGTTCTCAACGGCTTCCCCGGCACAGGCAAGTTGACTATCCTCAAGAACTTGGAAGTGCAACTTGATGGCCAAGATATTCGGGTCATCGACAGCCATCTCACCATGGACCCTATGCAGTCGGTATATCCTGACAAGGGCCTAAACCACTATTACCTCCGACGGCAGCTGCGGGAGGTGTACTTCAGCGAGATCCGAAGGATCGCGAGCCAGGGCTATATGGTGCTAATGACGACTTGCCTAGTGGGCAATGTGGCGGATCACAAAGTTCTCGATGAATATCTCAACATGGTCCGCGGAACGGGTATCCCCATGTTTTGGATCAATGTCCACTGCGAGCAGCGCATCCTCGAGGAGCGAGTTACGAGTCCTGGGCGAGCCGGGGGCACCAAGACCAAGCTAACCGACGTTCATGTCCTGCGCCGGGTAACCAAGGAAAGTCGGCTCATCACTCCAAGGAGCGCAGGGCATAAGACCGATGGCGTTGATTTGGTCACTGCTCGCTTGGACGTGAGCGGACGGGTCGAGGAAGCTGTGGACAAGGTCTCGGCGGTCATTGGGAGAGAACGCTTGAGACAGTAGGCAAGAATTGAATCGGGGGAGGACTTGGAAGACAACACGGCGTTTTGCTTTGCTTGGTACATGATACCCATGTATGGTTCTTTGGCAGGTTAGGGATGCGAGTTCATGGCATCGAGTGTAGGGTTTTGAGTGAGGACCCCAAGACAAATGGTCAAACCCATACATCCAACAATGATCGAGATTTCACGACGAACAATTGCAAATGATCAATTCATGTTCGTATTCTCGATACAATTAACAAATCTACAAATGCATCATTTTGCTCTTGATATAATTCATGAAGTTAAGCCAAGTGATATAGGCCATGGCTAGCAATGCCTACCCTGTATGAACTAGAAGAACGAACCTACGTAGATAGGGATGTCACCCTCAAACGTGGATACTGTACCATGTCCCACGAGCTAGTAGGAAGAATGATCAATATTCATCATGTACGTGTTATTCGGAAATGTCGGAGATCAAATGGTCCCAATACTGCGGTCTGCCCATGTAACCAAGACACAGGCGAGCAGCGTGTGTACCGTAACACACCGAGTTTGCGGGACAAGGGAACCATCTGACGTACAGCGTGGAGGATTTAGGCTATTTACACAAGGCAATTAATTGCATTCGATCGCTGCAAACTGCCGATGGTTATTTCGAGGACGGCGGAAACAAACGAGGCTAATTGTGGTGGTCGAGAAACATTCAGCGGGCAAATCAGTCGGAATGGGACTAAGCTCCGAAATCTACAGACGGCGGCTCGGTGATTGTCATCAAGGTAATAAGTTAGTACGTAGTCTGTCTCTACCCAGTGATCCAAGCCTTTTCCCGTCCGTTCGCGACGGTGGAAGAGGCCGTGGCAACTTGACTTGGACCGTCTTGCTCCTGAGGCAGTACCGAAAGGAGGATCGACAGAGCAGAGACGGCCATGGCGAGGCCACAAGGCGAGATAATACAGCCCACCAATGAGCCCGAGAGCCTTGGGGGTCATTCCTCGGCGTTAGGATTTTGACAGGCAGGGGGGACAGAGCGAGCTCAGAGTGCGCGTGGGTATGTGCGTTCTGGGCAGTCATGGAATGGCAGGGACATGGACATGGCGGTTTGATTAGACGCGGATCATGGGACACGATAGGGAACAAGGACCGGCCGTCAAGAGAGGAGGATCCTCTCTGCGGTGTTTTCCTGCAGAGCAGCGTAGCAGTTGATAAACGAGGGTTTTCTGTGCATGACGTTTGGGCATATGCGTTCATACGAGAAGTTCAAGTCTCATGGACAAGTCGAGTGCGGGATCCGAGTTTCTGGTGATTTGATTAGACATGGTGAAACGGAGGCTTGCCCGAACGGATCGGGTTCGTCTCGGCGAGTGGATAATAAACGGACAAAACGGGTGCTAAAGCCAAGTCAAAACCAGAATCAAGAGACGTTAATCGTTGACGGCTGGCTCAAGAGCTGTAGCCATCGACGCAGCCAAGTGGGGGAACCGTCAGTGATGGACGGGCGCCATCTCAGACTTGAAACGCGCCGAGGCCCCCATCGATTCGGGAAGACAAGAAGAGCATGCAGCAGCTACAGAACCAGACTGAGGGCGAGTTGAGTGCTTGCTTAGGCGATGCTTGGTACCGTAGCACCGGGTGTGGAGTGCCAACTAGAGCCCTGTCTAGCCTTGGGCGTGGTAGTGCTAAATACATGCTAGACTAGCACCTCCGTACCTGGCGATATTCAGCGACGCCGATAGGACAGCGTCGACGAACTCGTCCTCGGGCGATGGCATCTGTGCGCCGACCTTGGCTCTCTTCGTTTCCTTCCTCCTCGTGTT
>JWIW01000077.1:679447-771367 GCA_000966855.1 Fusarium sp. JS1030 | reverse complement strand
TGGTGTCGCGTAACGAAGTTATGAGCCCAGCGCTTGCCGACGGGTGGCGCGTCGCGGTCGGCGAGCAGTCGATTGGCCATTTCTTCAACATAACGCTGTCGCGGGGGAAATCCTCGCAAATCTAGGTCGAGAATGAATTGAACTATGATCTGTTCCTCTAGATCAGATAGTCGGCGTGACTTTGGGATAGAATCGCGTCGAGATTCAATGCCATTCTGACGGCGACGTAGGGTCATACGATTGACCTTATATATATCTGCAGCACGTCGGATGCTTAGCTTTAGGTTATTTTGAAGGGCCTGAAGGGCAAGAAGCATTCTGGCCTCATAATTTGGGTCTGACATGTCCAGTGGTTGATAAATCAATTGATCAATTGGAAGGTTAGATGTAGGAGGGAAAAGTGGCACACTCACTTGGATGGCACACTCACTTATCATATACGTTATATAATATCCCTATTCTAACTGCCCTCTGCTAAAGATAATAATATCTCTTATAACTTAACACGTTGCGCCTTAAAACGTGTAGATCTAATCTTTACCGTGTCCGAGCTCTCCAAGGACGCCAGTCGCGCTCTTTGTGCCAACAAGAGTTAATTCCATGGCTGGGGGCCCGCAGACAAATACCATCGTATTTCGATCCTTAGGTTATGTTGCTACTTGCTCGAGCAACTCACCCGACCTCGCCGACAGGGTGACTCGATGGAAGGATTGGTCACAATATAGGTAACTGTTACGCGATCAGCGTATTCGTATTGCATTTTATCAAGTTCGTCCTTCAGCACGAGGTCTTGGTCTGTATTGGCAGCGAAAATGAGGGAAATGGTGGTCTTGTCTTCGGGATTGCTCAAAATGCCGCGGGTAAGCTGATAGATGACACTCCTCCTACTATCATGGCGACATTTGGAAAGCTGTTGGGTTTCCAAGGATAGGCCGGTAGGGCCGCAGCAAAAAGTAGCTTCTGTCCCGGCTCGAGCGAGTGTATGTGTGTGCTTTGCTTGCCCTGGGGATAACTTTTGACGAGAAGATCGAGGAAACCAGGTTGATTTAGCGTTATTTAATTTTAGCCTCAATCGGTAACAAGTTTTGGAAAGAATCCTACCCCCTGAGCTAATGGGAGTATATGGCCTGGCCACAGGTAGCCATCGACCTTTTGGCCAGGACATGGTGAGAAGCGCAGCTATGGGCGTGACGATTAACCGAGTGACTCGCAGTTCTTTGGATTTAGGGATACATACATGTTAATGGGAGGCCGCTAATTGCATTTTCGCTCGGCAGCTTGAACCGCAAGCGCTTGGTATTGTGGTTGACCATCTGACAGCCCGCTAGCTGTAGGGACACGAACGTGGGCCGGCCGCCGAAGACCTTCAACGGTACTTTCGAGTCGACCGACGCGTTATAAATGTATACCTTGGACATGATCCCGAGTATACGGCTGTCAATGGCTCCGGTTGCAACGAAAGGTGTAGGTCTGAGGCGACCAAGAGTAACCAAGGACATGGTAATTGCTGTTAAGCCTTCTGGGCAACTGGTCCTATCGGAGATAGTTCAAAGAGACAGAAAGCCTCATGACCGCTGTTTTTTTGGCCTGATCAACATTGACAGAAAAGCAACTGGGTATGGTTGCCGGCGTGCCCGGAACTCGGTCTCAACGAAACCGGCCCTCGGCGGGCATGGTCTGAATGACACGTAAATGGAAGTCTCAGAATCAGCCTTCAAGGGGCGTATGATGAGCCGTCCCTTTCACACCCATCGCGGCGAGACCTTGCAGATTGGGATGGGCATTGTACGGCCGAGTCATGTGCGTTCCGCTGTACCGTTTTAGTACGACAATACATTATTCGCGTACCTCCGTCAGTTGAAGGCCATTTAGAGCAGCTTCTCTAAATTTTGAGGTTACTTACTAGGTGTCAAGTCACAAGAACCCTATGGGTAAATGTTCAACCGGGCTTCAGGTCAGCCAGACAGATTACAAACTCACATCCCCAGTGATTCAAGCCGTACCTCGCCGTTATTTCGCTTGACCCGTTGTACATTGTATGCCCCATGTAACCAGGGGGCCGCCCTGGGTGGCCTGGCGTCCCGGACTATATTGGAATGGCGGTGGACAATCTAGAAACACCGTTGTCCGTTGACCCTGAGGTTGGGCGATTCGGGAATGTTGATGAGCGCACACCTCCTTAGAAATGTTGCCAGTGTTGTAAAGACGCGAACAGCTAGAGTCGATAAGGATGAGTAATTTCGGTTGACATTCCTTATTGAAGACCTAAAATATAAGGTGGTTACCTTGGGCGTCCATGCAAAGTTCCTGGGACTATGGTTCACAAAAGGCTGGTTTGATAACTGGCAATGTGCCTACCCAACTCCATTCTTTCATCAGCAGGTGGATATGATAAATGTATTAGTTTGTCCCAGTCCACAGTGAAACCAGGCGCCGGCGGCTTCCAAGGCTAAAGAGGAGGGGAGATACTGGCTTCGCTCTGCTCTCACTGGCCGGTCTACGGGACTATGACACGGTAAGAAATTAATGCTCCCTATATTTTGAGTTGATTAAGCTGCATAAAGTCTTTCTTGCATTGTGGTTTTAACCACACTAGTTCTATTGCTCTCTCGTGCAAGGCAGGGTTTTCACAATAACAAAGTGTCTCGTTTTTTCCGCACCAATAGCATCATAACCCAACACTAAGACAGTTGCGCCTTTTTTTTCCAAAGCCGCATTGCAGCAAAGAGTCATGCCGAGATGCGTCATGAGAGGTTTTACGAGCACACTAATTCAAGTCATGCACTAGTGGAACACTTTGCACAACTCTAAGGGAATAAGATAGCGATATGATTGGGGCGGTTGTAACCCAACCTCTGAGATTTGTAATACTCCGCTTTTCCCTATCTGTAGTACATACGCATATAAAAATCCGGGCGGCTGTCCCTTTAGAGAAAGCAACATTGAGCAATAATCGTATCTTTAAACCGGAAAACAGTATTTACAATGTCTCTTGGCAGGCACGTTCTTCTCAACAGCGGGCATAAGATTCCGTGAGTGGTAACAACAACAAAGTATTAGACGATAGCTGACGCTTTGGGTGATAGCCAACTGGGTTATGGGACCTGGCAATCCGCACCTGGCGAGGTTGCCCTGGGTGTCTTTGAAGCCCTCAAAGTTGGGTATAGGCATTTGGTATGCTGGCCTTGATTGCTGCTTGCCTTGTATACATGTTTACTGACGTCAAATCAGGATCTTGCCAAAGTGTATGGCCTACAACCTTTGTATATCTTGAGATTCCGTCACCGCTGACGTCAAGACCAGATACGGCAATCAACCTGAAGTAGCCCAGGGTTTGAAGAGGGCCTTTCGTGAAATCCCAGGTCTGCGACGTGAAGATATTTTCATTGTACGTGCCCCTCTTCCCAGTCTGGATCCAGTCACTGACTCAGATGTTATTCTCAGACGTCCAAGCTATGGAACTCGTACGCATGCCCCGCATCCTAGTGGCCACTCTACTCACGCTCTAGCAGTCAACATGATCCTAAAGTTGTCGAAGCTGCTCTCGACGACTGCTTGGACGAGCTTGAGCTGGAATATCTTGATGTGAGTTGACTTAGCGAATATCGAGTCACATCATCGGGACTAACACAGAAAGCTTTATCTTGTTCACTTCCCAATCTCGTTCAAGGGGAGCTCCAACCATGTCGGCCAAGACTTGTTCCCGCTCACGGGGGGTAATCAGCCGGACGGCGACGTCATTATCAACGATGGAATCTCGATTATTGACACCTGGAGAGGTTAGAGAAACCCTAATGGCTGAGACTTCAGCAGCTAACGCTGATTAAATGTGCAGCTATGACCAAATTGCCGAAATCGAAGGCTCGAGCAATCGGAGTGTCTAATCACAGCCTCGAACATGTAATATGACTTGCATTCTAGCGTTTTAATGATTCCGGGTGACTGACATAGATTATCTTAGCTCGAGGCGATTATCAATGCTACTTCGGTCGTTCCGGCGGTCAATCAGATCGAGCGACATCCCTTGCTCAGACAGGACCGTCTGATTGAGTACTGCAAAGACAAGAACATTCACGTCACCGCATACTCTGTATGCCTCCACCTTTGCCGTCAATGCGAGATTAAGCTCACTCGGTAAACAGGCTTTCGGAAACAACATGTTGAACGTTCCATTGCTTTTCTCCCATCCAGACATTATCTCTCTAGCCAAGAAGCTATCCAAGGAGAGAGGCGAGGATATCACCCCAACTCAAGTGCTGTAAGTTTCACCGAGTACTATGCAGACCAGCAGCGCACATCAAGCTAACACATCTTTTCTGCTTTTTGAAGGCTCAGCTGGGCCCAGAGTGGTGGGCACAGCGTCATTCCCAAGTCGGTCACTCCGGCTCGTATCGCCGACAACTTCAAAGAAATCGACCTGTCAGCCGCCGACCTCGCTGTGGTCACGGAAGTAGGCAAGGAGCAAAGGCGGTATAACATTCCCTACATCGCAAGTGAGTTATAGTTGAGCCCGTCGAGCAAAGCCACCGTACTAATCGCACCAATCCGAGCAGACAAGCCACGATGGGACATCAATCTGTTTGGAGACGAGCTCGAAAAGCCGGCAACGCACAGTATCATTATTTAGGTAGCCATTTCTTGGAACTCAATATGGCTGTTAGATAGATGCAAACGGAATGCCAGTCGTATCATACAGCTTTAGTTGTGCATCAGTGACGGGCTTGATCTTACCGAGGATCACTGTGTCGATGTGATCTATAGAGCGCCTTTGAAGCACCCAGTAAATTATCCTGCTTTAACGGGTAGCATGTCCGTTGCCCCCCCCCCCCTCCTTGGTTGTTACTGTACACCTGTTAAAGAAGTGGTGTCTCATGCTCCGCTCCTTGTCATGCATACGCGTCTTGAAGACGTATTGTTTAGGTAGACTCTTGGCGGTAAGGAAGAACGCACCCCTCCCCCACACTCCCAAGACTCTGATCAGCTATATAACGTGGATTAGCAGACCACCAAGTCGAGAGGCCGACTCCCATCAAGGTCTACTTTCTCAAAGTCCGTCAACCATTCTGTCTCGAAAAGCCAACATGCATATTCTGGCACTCGGTGCCACAGGCAAGGAGGCACTTCCGTCTCACCATGATCTCTGCTAACTACTTTGCTTCACCGTAAAAGGACCTTCCGGCGTCGCATTTCACAAGGAAGCTCTTGAGCAGGGCCACATCGTTACCGCGTACGGCCGCAGTGAATCCAAGCTGCCAGCCGAGATCCTCCAACACCCAAATCATACATTCTTCAAGGGGGAGCTCAACGATGAAGAGGCACTGGGGAAAGCCTCTAGATGTAGTGCTTCGGTTCTGGTGTCTTTCCTCGGCCCTTCTGGAGGCCCCCACAATGATTCAGTATGTGATCAGTCCCAGACCAAACGTTAGTCAGTGCTGACCAGCGTAGCCGGTTACAAACTGCTACAAATGTCTTGTCCCACTCCTAATCCAGAACAAGATTAGCCGGGCCCTCGTTCTCTGTACGCCAGCATGGAGAGCACCAGGGGAAGAACCTTCTGAGTTCTGGGATACAACTGTCAGCTAGGTCAGGGCTCATAACGTCAATTACGTCGAGGAAATGCTTGGTGTCGGAGGTTGTGTTTCGTCATTGCCCGTTGAAGACTTCAAGTGGACCATCTTCAGAGTCCCGTTCCTTTCTGAAGGCGACGTTCTTCTAGTGCGTGAAGGCATCGTGCAAGACGCAAACAAGAGACAGCACCTAACTCGACAAAGCATGGCTGACTGGGTTCTAAGAGAGGCCACGCATGATGCCAGGATTGGCCAAGCTCCAATGTTGAGTAACTAGACAAGGAAATTCTCCAAAATAGCACTAGCAATCTGCCCTTAAAGCAAATAGGAGAGTAAGCGGAGGCCGAATTTAAGCCTAAACAAAGTCACTTGTGCCGTGGAAACATAGATGATCGTACCTATGAGTTAGTTCTATTCTCCGGTAGCCATCCTGGAGGCGACACACTTTTGCTTTTTCGACGCCTTAGACTCTTAATTTGCTTCTTTACTTCTACTACCTTAAATGCAGTAAAAATCCCACAAATAGTATCGCAGGCTCCCAATGGTTGCAGCCTGGGATACTAGTGTCTAGTATTCAGATGTTGCAGGTGTCTGGTTATAATCTAAATATGCAGAGAAGTCTAGTGCATACGACCATACCCACCGGAGAACTCGGGATCCCGTCCGCTCTCCCATAGTCAAGCCAGTGAGGGGCGGATTAGTAGTTGGTCGGTGACGACCAGCGAATCCCCGCTGTTGTGTGTTTTTGCCATTTTTGCTCCCATGGTCAATTGCCTTTTTGTCGACTCTTCTGTAGCGGAAAAACACTGCCAAGTCTGCAGTTTTGGGACCTGAGTGATGCCGTGAAATCCGAATTCCCGACCATCAATGCTGTGTTTCGTGACACTAACCCCTTTCGACTTAGCTGGGTAGGATAACTTTAATCCCCGCCTTCTCCAGAGCTCGCGTAGCTCCCCCACGGCACTTGCCAAGGGCGAGGCCGGAGAACCTTGCAATGTCTCGGTAAAACAGGCCGACAGTGGAGTATAAGAAGGGGCGCGGCCTTTGCTGTTCATGATTCTGCTCCAGTGAACTCTGTCTGCCCTGTATGCTACCGTTGCAGCTGGGCGGTCGCAGGTTCTGAAGATGAACGTTTCTAAGCCCGACGCGGCAGACGTTGAGCGGGGGTCAATCGCCGCCAGCCATCATGGAGTTTACGACCCCGACGCTGCCAACCGTCGGATTAGACGAACGGTAAGTGCTCACACCTTGTTGGTTCAACCGTCTCGCTAACGAGTGCGCCTAGTTTGACCGCCGTGTCCTTCCCATCGTCTGTTGTCTCTACGTCCTCTCGTACCTCGACCGTGGCAACATCGGCAACGCCAAAACTGCCGGAGCAAAAGACGACCTCGGCCTCAGTTCTTCACAATGGGCTTGGGTGCTCAACTCGTTCTACATTGCCTACATTCTGTTTGAGTGGACCACAATGTTCTGGAAGATTTTTCCTGCGCACATTTATGTCGCGACCCTTTGTCTTGGGTATGTCTTCCGTCTCCCCTCTGAGGGTCAAAGAAGCTGATCGTGAACCTAGTTGGGGTGCCGCCGCTATGAGCTCGGGGGCTGCCCGAAACATGACCGAGTTAATCGTCACTCGTGTATTTCTGGGTATCTTTGAGGCAACCTTTGGTGCTGGCGCTCCGTATTTCCTCTCGTGCATATATAAACGAGGCGAACTTGGTCTCCGCATGTCCATCCTGCTTGGCATGTCGCCGCTCGCAAATACCTTTGCCTCGAGTCTTGCATACGGCATTACCCATATCCATGGGTCCCTGGAGCCCTGGAGGCTCCTGTTCGTCATCGGTGCGGTTCATGTTTCTCCGCTCCGTGAATTGCATGGTGCTGACAATTCGTAGAGGGTGCGCCTACTATCTTGTTCGCGCCAGTCGTTTATTTCTTCCTTATCGACTCTCCCTCCACCGCCAAGTTTCTCACTGAGGAGGACAAGGCATTCGCCATCGAACGTCTCCAAGTCCGTGACAATACGTCAAAGGGCGACGTCAGCTGGAAGCAAATCATCGCTGGAATAATTGATTACAAGAACTATGTCCACGCCATCATGCACTTTTGCTGCAACTTCTCCTTTGCCGCTCTATCGAATTTCCTTCCCACTATTGTTAACAGCATGGGCTACGACTCAATCACAGCCCAAGGCCTGACGGCGCCAGCCTACTTTGCTGCTTTCCTCCTCTGCATGGCCGCTGCGTTCGTCTCGGACAAGTACGGAAACAGAGGGTATATCGTTGCCGGCTGTGCAGCGATGGGCACTGTTGGCTACGGCCTCCTTGCGGGTGTCCAGGATATGGACAAGACGGGACCGAGATATCTGGGCGTGTGGTTTGCTGCTTGTGGCATTTTCCCAGCGCTTGCCATGAATATCACATGGCTTCTCAACAACCAGGGGGGAGACTCCAAGAAAGGCGCTGGTTTGGCCATATCACTAATCATTGGGCAATGCTCATCCCTGATCAGTAGTGTTGTGTTTCCTTCCGAGGATGCGTATGTGTTGCAAATCTTGCAAGTTTTTGATCCTGACTGACTTTCCAACAGACCCTTCTTCACCACTGGGTGTGCCATTGGCTGCGGCATGAGCGGCGCCATCGTGCTCCTCTCGCTGGGAATGCATTTCGCTTTGGAAAGGGAGAATAAGAGGAAAGATGAACTCTACGGTCGGGTTGATAGGGCCGTTGAGGTGGATGTCTCTGAGGAGGGAGACTATCACCGAAACTTTCGATACTTTACGTGAGGGGATCATATAGATCGCTGAGTAGTAGCCGTCATGTCATTAGACTACTTTACGACCGTATAGATTTGAGACAGTTGATGCCATTTTCTAAGCACGGTGCAAGAGGAGAAGGAGTTTATCTGGAAGTTGTTGCTATGATCGATCTGGTAGCTGGTTTGGTGCGGAAGCTACGAATCAATAGAGAAAATTGAATATCTGACTCGATCACTTCTCCAGAACATTCGTGGACAAATATACCAATGCATTGGATCCTTTCTGTTGAGCTCGCCTATTGCAAGTCATGGCTGTCAAGGTATTGAGTAACCTTGATTAGCTGACCATAATCTATGATTTCCATAGTATAACAAGCTGTCCTTGGTGCCTCAATATCTAGCAGCGGAGACACCATGAGAGTTTTTCACCAGACATTCGTCTTTTTAGGTCAACTGCCCCTCTAGGTTAGAACGTTATTCGTATTAAGAAAATCACTACTTCTCAACGCTGCCAATTCCCTTGCTACTGCTCAGCTTAGCCTTATCATTGGACTGACCATCATCTGTATAAGCATATCTTTTCTCAAGTTCCTGTGGCAGTTGTTAGCAGATGAAACAGTATGCCAAGCTATTTGGGGCCTCAAAACATACCCAGTAGCTGTTGAAGCCCACGCCTCTACAGACCTCTTCAGCAGAAAGAATCATGGGCGGTGGTCCTACAGGCAGGCTGGCCTTCAGAGCCTGCAAAGCTTCCCGGATACTTTTCAGTTTGGCGGCAACAAGTGTGAATGGATAGGGGACAGCACTGAAACCCAGCTCTGCCAACTCTAAAGCAGACAGGTTTTCTGTCAACCCTCCCTCGATTACTTCATTTCATCAGCCAACGTCGATGTAGCGAGTCTAGCGAGTCAAACTTACTGTTAGCCAGCATAGGCATCTTGATCTTCTCGATGGCTCTCCTCATGGAGGCACGATCGGGGAGCGCCTCAACAAATATGGCATCGGCGCCGATCCTCTGGAACGTTTTTGCGCGGTGCATGGCCTCATCCCATCCAAGGATCAAAGAGTCTGTGCGGGCTAGGATGAATATGTCAAGTCCGTTATCTCTAGCATCGCAAGCGGCTTGGATACGCGCAAAGGCTTCTTCCCGCGACACGACTGATTTTCCCTTGGTATGACCGCAACCTGGCAATCTCCCATTAGCACTTGCAATCACAATCGACTCGGGCCAAAGAACATACGCTTCGGCCATGTCTGGTCCTCTATCATGACACCAGCTGCACCCGCAAGTGCAAAGCTCTCAACGGTACGCTTGACGTTCAATGGGCCCCCGTAGCCGGTATCGCCATCCACCATGACAGGAAGTGATGACTGCCGCACCGTCTCCTGGATCTTGTCGCACATTTCTTGCATGGCAATGTAGCCAGTATCCGGGAGTCCATGCGTGCTCGCGACGGCGTATCCAGAGAGGAACAGCAAGGGGAACCCAGCTTCCTCGATAAGCCGGGACGAGAGGGCGTCGTAGGAGCACGGGAAGGCGAGGATCTTGGTCTTGTCTGCGCATGCCTCCAGCCACATTGATCGCAGGCGTGAGGCTTGGGCGGAAGGTAGCCGGCCTCGGACGTTTGGAAAGGTCAATGTCACTGTTTCGACGGCATTACTCTTTCGCTGGGCTTGTATTTGGTGACCAGTGTCAAAGGTGAACGGGTAGGGGACATTGTCGGTGGGTGCCGCCATGGTGTGCTCTGGTTAGTGGGAATAGATATCGGTAACAAGACGATGCTCAGCTCTCTTCTTTGATCATGTCCCAATTTTACGGAGAGGACCTTGGCTGATCCGAAGTGTCCGTTTAGATGAGTTGTCGGTAATTACTGCAGTGGCTTCCCCGCCATACCCCGCGGTGCAGATCTCACCAGATCACGCCGCTTACGGCGAAGAACATGGCCGAGCAATTTCCAGGGTCAGCGTCAGAGTCCTGAAAAGAGTGAGCAACTGCTGTATATCTGGAGAATGAAGCGTGTATAGATGGCAATTTAGCGGCAATATCCGATTCCACAGTCAGGATGCGTCCAACATACTGCCGATCCTTGCCAAGGTTGTCAGTTCAATAATTGCCGTCAACGCCAAGTCCTCGTATAGGCAGAACACCGTCTGCTGTGGGCAACCCCAGCTTGTCCAGTCAAGATAGGCAAGTGCTAACGACCTGAAGTAATTTCTCTAGGCGCTAGAAGACTTTAGTGCCCCTGTTGCAGTGGGCCAACAACAGCCAATCTCACAACGTTTCGGTTTCTTCAACTCTATTACTTTTTAGAGCCAAAAGCACTAGGCCTAGCGGGAAACTTGGGTTGCTCAACTACTATCGCTCAACTCACTTGGACCTCAACCTCACCTGGGTTACCTGAGCGTGCGATCCTATTATTGAAAGGTCTTTCAATAAATACGGAGCCATGAGGGTTGTATTATCATGGCATGCTTTGGAGTTGACTGCGGAGCTCTGTTGCCTGCTGGTTCGTCCTTTTGCTGCCAGGGCGAACTAGAATGTCGGGTCCCGAGGACGGAGATGATGCTGAAGAGCAGGACGAGACGAAAGCCTTCTCGAGTGGCTGCACTTTTCTTTTTCTCCTTTTCTTCTCTCTTTCCTCATCTCTATCGCACAACACAAGCTGTCCATTTCTACACTTACAATGCACCTCAAGCAGCCTCACCGTGCCGCACGAGTTGTGCCACAGTGCAACATACCTCCCATCATCATTCGGCATCCCAACTACGCCTACCATGAGAGCGCCATTCTGTCCTTCCTTCCACTCGACGGCGTTACAGATCACGATGTGACTGATGGCCCGAACGCGGCGTGGGGAGTACACTATAGCACAGTCAAAACAGCGTGCCATATCATCACCGGGAACAGCCCGTTGGTATACCTAAGCCATGAAGCGGCTGGTGGGCATCCTGTGAGGATCGGCCTCGATGGCCTGTTGACGTCCCCAGAATACTGGCTCCAGGTCCCGCGAGGTGAGTCCCGTGGCGCTTGATCTTTTCATGAGTGCCGGGCTAATGGTGTGGCAGAGAACCAACAAGAGCCGTTCGCCGTCCTCTGTAGCATGGAGGATTGGAAATTCCCGCACAACTTGCTCCCCAACGCCTGGGCCGCCGTAGAGTACTATTGAAGACATACGAAGAACTGACATGCTTTGTGAAGGGTCTAATACCCAGGGTGCTGATGCTGAAGCGACCGCTTCGTTCTCTTGGTGGCTCTGGACGAACCACTTGGTTGCAGTTGATTGCTATGATTCTGCACCAGCCCCATCTGTCCAAAGCCTTGGTAGGCCATTGTATTGAACGAATCCATAACCCCAGACTCAAAATACCCATGGCTCGGCATGACATCTCCAGAGCTTGGCCTATTGAACAAGTTACTCTTGGCCTCATCCAGCCTTCGCGCCTGATCCCTGCTGTGACGATGCTCGTATGTCATATGGCGCTGTAGTTCCGTGTTGTCACCCTGGATGCGCATGTTCTTTTGGTTGCCACGTGCGCGAAAGTAGAGCTCGAACCCGTCAGTCCCAAACAGGCCGATCATCGTGCCATCAACGCTCATGTCCCCGTTGCCATCGTAGACGTATTCCTTTTGTCCCCTTGCCGCGATGGCATCTTCCTCGTCCCACTTAGCTACAATGGCCATCATACCTTCAATTTCAGCCCTTGGTATTCCCATTCTGGTTCGAGCGCTTTCAGGGGCTGGAGCTGCTGTTGCTGGAGGATCATCGAGTGGGTTGAGTTGGGCTGGAGCCACTGGCGTTGGGGCTACTGGTGTCGGAACTGCCGCGACTCGCTTCGTTGGAGGATTGGGTGTGACAGTGGCAGCGACAGGAGAAGGAGCAGAAGTCGCGGTCGGAGCTGTGACTTGAGGAATCGAGGCCAAAGTACGATCCGGAGCTGATGCTGATGATGGTGCTGGTGCAGTAGCAGCAGCAGCCCTCCATGGCGATGCTTGCAGGCCTCTCTGGTGGTCGCGATACCTTTCAAAGGCCTCTCGAGCGATGGTGAACCAGCGCTGTTCTTCTTCGGTGAGCGTCCATGTAGACTGCTGTCGTTGTTGCGTGGCATCCCACGGCTCGACTTCGACGGCGACACCGCTCTCCGCCCACTGTCCTACATCCTGGGCTTGGCGATCCTGTACGATGCTCCGTGTCAGAAACTTCTCAAACGTATGCAAGTCCTGGTCGAGCGGTTGGTTACTGCTGGGCACAGTTGGTGACTGATTGCGAGCGTCACCACTCATTGTAGGCGTGTGGTTGAATGAAGAGACGAAGTGTAAGTGTGAGTGGAAATGTCAGGTTTATTAAACCACGCTTTGCTCACGGAACGAGACTTAATCGGCCCTTTCCCCTCTCCCCTCCCCTTCCTCTCTTTGCCGTCTCGTTTGCCGGTGTTGGTCGTTGGTCGTTAGTCGTTGGTTGTTGGCTCAGGCTGTTGGCTGCACCCTTGTCGCGACGCCATTTCTACCACCATTAACGGCGAGCTAGTGACCGATGCTACGCTCCAAGTTACGTCCAAGATCCTAATGAGAACTTTGTCCACCCTTTGTGACAGAGTCGGGCGGGTTTGGCCAAGGAGAGCTGAACCGGTTCCGCCGGCGTCAGGCCTCTAGCAGTGAAGGCCCACCAGGAAAGGGTCAACCAACACGCAGAGACCTCGTGAACCGGCTCAACAGGAATGATTCGGCGGCTGAATATTCTGGATTGTGCCAATGACACTGTACGAACCCTTGCTGCGAGTCAACAAGTCCACCGTTGGCCGCGTTGGGGTGTTTCAAGAATTGTAATTGCGTGCAGCACTGGATCGGACCATGGCTAAAACCAATTCTCGGCGATTGAGGGAGTCTGCACTTGACATGACCCCCGTCGTTTTACGAGCGGAAGATAGCTATCATGTGACGGGAGCATGAACGAGTGATACTTAACGTTGTTCATCTTTGGACAGATACGTCGGCAACAGCTTCAACGTTTTCCCCCTCAAGTCCTCACGGCGGATGCCCTTCTCCGGCACCATATAGCCCACTCGGTCCGCAACTTTGCCCTCTGACCTCATCGTCACGGTTGTGAGCGACCTCAAATTGCAGACACTTCCTCACAAAACTCAGGAGGCCTTTCGCGAATGAGACTGAACCTCAGGTTCAGGAATGACTAAGATTATGTATGTAATAGGCAACAAAAAGATATGTATGAGGCCGTGTTGTTTCCCTTTTTCTTCCCCAACCTTGCAAACCACCTTTTCTGTATTAATCTTCACCCCGTCCATCTCGACAAACTCTGAGGGGATAATCAAGAATGGCCGTGACACCACGCTATAAACAAGAAGTTCAAATATGGAGAAAGAATGAAAAAAAAAACTGTGTGTATCCAGATCATGTACTGGTGACAGGTGCTGTTGCTGTGTATATATCAAGAAAATAAAAATAAAATGAGAGTTCCCATCCATTCGCTCCACCTCTTCACTCATTCCACTCCCCGTACTCGGGCATCCCATAAGGATTCCACTCCTGCCCCGGGTAGCTGGTCGCACTCATCTGAGGAGCCACCTCTCCATCCGAATCCGCGTTGGGATCGTAGTGAATCTTCTCCTCCTGTGAGTCCAGGCGGATCCTGCGCTTCCGTGCCTCCTCTGTATCTTCTAGCTCTGCATGGAACGATGCACCCGTTGTCTCGCTCTTGCTGGCGGCTGCGTTGCCATTGCTCTGGGGGTGGCTAGATTGGTGATCTGTTGTATCGATAGACTTGCCCTTGTCCTTGGCGTCGGGCGTGGGCTCGTCGCTCACTGCAGTGTTCGAGTTTGCTGGGCTGACGTTGCCATTTGTCCCACTCGGAGGACTCAGCGATAGTCCCCGAGATTCCTCCATCTTGGCTTCCAACTTCTCGTTGACCTTGGGAGCGACTTGTCCTCCTGCCGGGGTTGCAGCACCAGCACATGTAGCGACCGTGAGACCAAGACCGGTCGGAGGTTGGGTCCTCTGAGCATCATTCTCGCTCGCGCCAATTCCAGGAGAAGTCTTCTGTGCTGGGGGATTAGCACCAATCATTGGGCTTCCGGTGCTTCGGCCACTGTGCGGGCTGTCGTTGCTCGCAAGGCGTTGCATGTCCGGCCTGTTTTGCTGATTGATATCCACACCACCAGCTTGAGGCGCGGGTGGCGTGTGTCCCGATCGTTCTCCCCGAGTCGATTGTTCCCCTAGTCTACTATTGGCTTGAGGCTTGTCAACTAGCTTGTTCAAGACAACCCCTTGATGAGGGGAAGGCGGGTGAATGGGCACAGGGGAGTGAATGGGCATAGGTTGGTGAACCGCAATAGGTTGGTGCAGCTGTTGAACGTTGTGCTGCATTGCATGTCCTTGGTGCTGTTGGGGAGGGCTCTTGTTCATTGCTGAGTTCAAATTTTGTCCCACCACTCCCTGTCCTTGGACAGAGTAATATCCCTGCTGGTAATGAGATGGGGTAGATTGACCTCCAGGTGCCTGCATCTGGTGTTGCCACTGTCCCTGCTGTTGAGGTGGAGATTGGAAACGGCCCTGAGACTGAGGCGGAGACTGGAAGTGACCTTGAGCTTGAGGAGGGGATTGGAAATGACCCTGAGGACCCTGAGGACCCTGAGGCTGGGGAGGAGACTGGAAATAGCCTTGAGGTTGAGGCGGAGACTGGAATCCATAGCCGGCTTGGGGGTGACCCATACCAGGCTGGCCTTGAGGAGCTGATCCCGGGGATCTCTGGAACTGCTGCTGCCCCATGGGTGGACTACCAAACTGCGAAGACTGTCGAGGAGTCTGCATCTGTCCAACAGGCGGGCCACTAAGCTGAGAGGATTGTCGTTGAGCCTGCATCTGGCCGATTGGTGGACTGCCAAATTGGGAGGACTGTCGCGGAGTTGACGCTTGTCCATAGGGAGGTTGAACAGCAAACTGCTGTGGGTGTTGTCCTGGCTGCATCTGCTGGTGCATGGGAGGACCACCTTGATAAGCCTGCCCGGGCCCAGGAGGACCCTGTGACTGTTGAGCAGGGGTCTTTGAGCTTCGTTTGAAAGCCCCGAGGATCTTGCTCGCAGACAACTTCTCTCCTTCGGCCTTGCTTTGACTAGGCGACGGCTTGTGGGCAGTTTGTCCGGACATTCGGTTTCTCAAACCCTTCCACTTTGATGCCGGGCTGTCATGTCGAGGCGGTGCGTTCATCATCTGGGCCTGAGGTCCCACATCCTTTGGAGGAACTTGAGGTGCACCGGTAGAATACTGCATCTGCATGGATGGTCGGCCAGGAGCAATGCCGGCTTGTGGGTGTGGGCTAGGAGTAGGCTGTCCACCCGGCGGCCCGCGATAACCTGCCGGATGCTGCTGGCCAGGGGCAATTTGATATCCGCCTTGCTGAAGGTTCACAGACTGCTGCTGCTGAAATCCAGGAGGAAGTTGCTGTTGCTGCTGCTGCGGGGGTGACATACCCATACGACTGGAAAAGGGTTGGTTCTGCGTCGGCGGCGTGCGGGAGGCCATTGAAACTGAGGGCGTGTTGGGTTGCGAGGACTGCGAGAGTTGTGAAGACTGTCGCCTTCCCATAGCGCCAAAAGACGTGTTGAGGCGAGGACTCTGGCCTGTAGCCATGGAGGACATTGATGGTGGCCCCGTCTTTGATACTTGAGAGATCGGAGACTGCGGTAGGTCATCTCTATTAACATTTTCCGGGCGGCTTGTTCCAGCCCTTGGATCAGGTCGGAACGACATATTAGGTGAGTGGGTGGGTCGCTGAACCTGATGGCCCTCCTGGCCGGGCTGAACAACGTTGTCCATTGATCGTGTTGAATTGTGGTAAGAAGCCTGGGTCGTCGGGGCAGTGCGAATAGCCGATGCGGCAGGGGACGTTGACCGCATTCTTCCAGATCCGCTGTCAGAAAGGATTTGTCCTACGGAGAAAGGGGTCTGCGGGGTGCCGTGGCGACTTGGAAAATTGGTCGACCCGATGGGAGGCGATCCTGCAGGTGTAGTAGACCCAAAACCAAGGGGTGACGGGCGGGAGTTCTGGTAGGCCATTTGCGCCCTGTCATTACCGCCACCGGAGGAGGGCCGGTCTGGGGATACCGGCGGCTGATCCATTAGCGAAGAATTTCCAGTCATTCGTCGGAGCATTGGTGGTTGTTGGGTTGCAAACTGCTGAGGCCTCTGAGGCTGTGGACTCGCAACCGTGGGACCAGAAAGCTGGGGACTATGGACGTGTGATCGAGCAAGCTGGGGACTGCTAGACTGTGATGCAGGCAGCTGAGGGCTTCCAAGCCGTGCGCCAGGGAGTTGTGGGGTTGGAAGTTGGGGTCCCGAAGGACGACGTTCCTGGGATTGCCCTTGAGGCTGTCCTTGGGGCTGTTCATAAGCTTGCTGTCCCATAGGTGGGGGGCCACCAGGCTGAGAGCCAACAAGCTGAGGCCCAGAAGAACGACGAGCCTGCGGTTGCTGCCCGGGGGGAGGTCCAGGCTGTGCGTTCTGAGACTCTTTGTTCTTACCTCCGTGTCCCAAAAGACCGGAGATCAAGCCAGCCGCCGAGCCCCTTCTCTTACGACGTTCATGAGCATCAACTGGCGGCGTACCCACTGGAGCAGGCTGCGTCTGTCCGTAAGCTGGACCAGCCGTATTGCTCCGCTCGAATCCTGGATGCGAAATACTCGGACGATCCAAGGCCACGGGCTGCTGAGGTGCCAGCTGACTTGAAACCGGCCTTGAGGAGTTGGGAGTTCCGGGCTTAGGTGTTATATCTCCGCTTGCACGGTGGAAGACTCCAGCTACTGCCGCCTTCGTGTTGAAACCCGAGAATCGTTTCTTGAGAGGGGGTGTAGCTGCTCCTGTATGACTTTGCTCGTTGGCCAGTGATGTAGACGCACGAGCAGGACCGCTAGGCCTGTGCTGACCAGAGATGACGCCCAGGCCTGTATTAAAGCGAGACATCCTGCGGCCTTCTGGTGAGGTATCTGGCCTGGTGTTATCTGGATGAGCAGGAGGGGGCATCAAATTCTCATCTCTGCTTTGCTGTCGCCCATGGTCCGTCGATGGTCGATTTCGGAGGCCAAGCAGGAAACTCGCTCTAGCTTTCTTCCGATCGTGGTTCTCTTCTGTGGCGAAGCTAGATACGGAGGCTGCATCAACTGGTGGATTGGAGTGTTCGGGCTGGTGAGCTTGCTGCTGGGGCTGGGGCTGGGGCTGCTGCTGGGGTTGTTGCGGCTTGGGCTCGACAGATGTGCCCCTACGCTCCGACGATACCTTTCTGAATCGGCTACCAATATCCTTCAACAAGGCCGAAGCCTTTCTAGACCGGCCACGCTCTTCATTGGGCACTTCGGGTCCACCAGTACTGGTCCGTGAAATAACCCCTTCATTGGAGGGACGCCTCAGAAACTGTGGTCCAGGACCAGAAGGGCCATCTTTAGAGTCACTTCGTGATCGTTGCTGGCCGGGGAAGAGGCCAGGATATCGATTCGCCGATGATGGAGGCGTTTCCGCCGGTTTCTGTCGCTGCTGATACTGCTGCGCGGCAGAACTTGAAGGAGATGGTAGATCAACGCCGGTCTCTTTGTCGTATCCGAAGTAAGGTTCTTGTTGCGAACTGCCTGTTCCAGAACGGTTTCTGTTTACGACATGGAGAGGAGCGGCAAGATGGCTTTCCTCGAGCTTCCAGGGACCAGAAGGGGGAAGTTGTTGAGGCTTAGGAGTGACAGTGTGGAGGGGCTCAGACAAATGGCTCTCTTCAAGCTTCCATGGGCCAGCGGGAGGGAGTTTTTGGATTGGGTTGCCGCCTGCGATGTGGTGTGGCATCATCGGCTGAGGACCGAACGGTGGTTGCTGCGGCGGCATGGGCCCTTGATGAACGGGATGCATCTGGAATGGGTGTTGTTGTAGCGGTTGCTGTTGTTGCGGTGGTTGCGGTTGACGTTGGTACTGATGTTGCTGCTGCTGCTGCTGCTGCTGGAGGTGCTGCTTCTTCTTCTGCTGCTGCTGCTGCTGTTGCTGAAGATGGTGAGACATTTGCTGACTAGGAGATCGCTGTTCGGTTGGGACACTCGGAGGAGCTTGTTCGTTTGTTTCATCGACATCCTTCTCAAAATCCTTCCCAGGTACCAGAGAATCCGTCCCTACCAGAGTTGAACCGACAGTTACTTCGGATGTAAATGTTCCCTGTCGGCGAGCAGCTGCCTCATCGTCGTCAACATCGGGAGAAACCAGTTCATCGATAGGCTCGGAAGGCTTTGGCTCGTTGGACTTCGAGGTCACGTCGAAAGTCGAGCCTCTCCTGATCAAGGGCAAGCCAACAAAGGACGAGTGACGCTGGGGAACAGCCGCCTCGTTGTGGGTCTGAGGCGATGCAGCAGCGGGGGGTTCTTGAGAAGTGACGGCGGCATAGGCAGACGGGAGCTGCTGAGATGAAGTGGCAGGTTCTTCTGATGGCACCATACGAATACCGGCATTGGCAGGTGTGGGGGTAGCGTTGCCAGACAGAGGTTTACTGGGTGGTGCATCAATGCCATAGCTCTGTTGGGGGCGATCTTCTTGGCTGCCAAGTAGGACGCCGGAATGTTCAGAAACATCATCCTTGGCAAGCTCCGTGCCCTTGAAAGGATCCCATGTGGAGTTGTCATTGCTAATAGGCGTTGGAATTTGCCATTCGGTCTTATTATCTTGATCCTTACTGGCAAAAGCCGATGGTTCGTTCAAGGGTTGCGGCCCGTAACGCTCTTGTGAAGCAAGTCGCTTACCTGGCTCGGCAGTTTGGGGTGCAGGGCCATATGGAGACATAATGGATGACTGAGAGGATTGGGAAGCGTGGTGAGGCTGGGTCGGGGGCCCCGTCAACATCATGTCTTTCTCGGAATGCGTAGCAGAATCTTCAGCTCGGGACTTTGGGCCACGGCTCAGGCCCCATGATGTGCGTCTCTCAGTCTTGGGCTTTGTTTGCACCGGGGGAGGGATGGGTTCGCCCTGTCAACCAAAGAAACATTAATAAACATTCTCGTCACATACAGCCTGGTGGATGGGCAACGGCATGGTGACATGTGGGAAGAAAAGGGGCAAAAGCGTCGTAGAATTCCTATCTCATACACCCGTCTCGTCATAAGGCCAAGAGTGGAACACCAGCCCCGAAGCGCATGATGAAGAGAGATTTAATCCAACAATTACCCTGCTCGGAGTGGAAAAGGAAGAAGCCCATCGCAGCAGGTTCTAGAAAAAGAAGCGTCAGTGAAATACCTTGTCCCCGGTTCCGCGCAATTTGCTCCTCCCCTTGCTAAACAGTCCCTTGCCCATCTTTCCTGCAGAGTGCATGAATTCCTTGCTCTTCGTGCCAAGCTGATTGCCCGAATTTCCAAACGCGCTGGAACCGGATGGTGTCGATAGTGGCAAGCCGCCCAATCGAGATCGGCCCGCTGCCGGAGCGGTTGTCGTAGGAGAGCTCGCGTTAAGATACTGCTGATAGTACGGTTGCTGTCCGGGTGGGTGGGATCCGCTGGGTGTCGAGACGTGCCCTCCCTGGCTGGAACTGGGGAGACCTGCTCCCGAGAAAGACGAGTTTGCGGTTGCATACTCGGGGTGCTGGTTCATGAGGTTAGATAGCCAGTTTTCCAGGCCAGATTCCCACGTAGCAAATGCATTGCGGCCAGCCTCAAACTTGAGTGTCCTTTGCGTGGGAGTCGCAAGATTCATAATGTCGCGGAATGGCGTAGTTTGGGGGAACTCCCCAGGAAGAGGAGCTGCCGTGATCGGTCTTTCTGGGGGTGGCGTCGCCGAAGAAACAACATTTGACGAAGTCTGGGTCAGCGCCCTATCCTCGGCAGGGGACCCATGGCGATTCTCGAGGGCGTGTGGTGTGCTCTCGTCCGTCTTAACGGAGATGGGAGAAGGTGGCTCAATAGTAACAGGCTGCTGAGTTGGAGGCAGGGTGCTAGCCTTGGAGACTTGATGCGAAATGCCACCAGAAGGTGGGACGACGATCATTGGTGTGTCGGCAGGGCCGGGAGAGTCTCTGCCTGGGCTGGTAATATCAGATACTACATCCCGGGGAGACTGAACATCCGAAGCGGCAAGCGGAGAGGGAGATGTAAGGACCGGAGGCTCATCCTTGGGCGGACTCCCCGCTCCGGCAGGTGGCGTGGCGCTCTTGAGAAGATTCGGCGTAGGGCTGAATTCAGCCTCCCAAGAGAACTTCCGACGCAAGCCTGGTTGATCCTGCGCCGGAGATTCACCTCGAGCATCAGGTGGAGGAGATGTGCTGGAGATGGGGGCTGGAGGCTGCTGGTTCGGCAGTTGATGTTCTTGTGTAGGTGCCACCGCGGGTGCTGGAGCAGAGGCAATCTCCTTCTTCTCCGGCTCTTGGTTATCGTTTTTCGAATCCTGCGCAGGTTTCTCTGTCGAATCAGCCCAATAGTTGTCGTAGTCACTAAGGGTATAGCTGCTACTACGAGGGTCGGCTCGAGCCCCAGGAGACAGGGACTGAGAGTTGTCTGGCTGAGGAGAAAGGCCAGAACTCGAGGCAATTGGGCTCAATGACTTCATAATCTCTTCACTCAACTTGTCGCTCTCTTTGACGGGCGACCCGTTGAACGTGCTGATGGTGTTTTGCGTCTGGGCTGATTGCGGCTCGTAATCGGAGGGAGAATATTCCGGCACACGAGGCTTTAGAGGTTCCGTTGGTGTGACCTGAGAAACACTGGAAGGGGAGAGCCCAGAAGCCGGTGGAGCGGTCGAAAGCTGAGCCTTGGTATTGGGACTCGGCGTGCGCAAAGGGGGGACGGACCGAGTATCGATCGTGGGAACAAGAGCTGGGTTTTGGGTGATAGCACCGTCACCTTCAGCGCCCCTCGGGCTATCCTTGCTACCTTTAGGATCCTCGTCAGTAGCATGGCTAGAGCTCTTGTCGGATTGGGTCGAGGAAGCCCCGGGTACGGATATCGAGGGCTGCTCTTGCTTGACTGGGTCTTGAGGCGGGGGAGCCTGTGGGCTGGGAGAAAAGAAGTCGGTGCCAAAGCCTGACATTCGTGCGACGTTCGGCAGTTGTGGACTAACAGACATTCGCTTTCGGTCGATCTCCGACGCTGAATGGATCACAGACTCCTCCTTATGATCGCCTGCCTCGTGTGGAGGAGCATAGTCGTTTGAAGCTGGCGCATGACCAAGATCATGTTGGCTGACGTTGGGTTCGTCCCTTTTGGCGAGGATGCTATCAAACGTCGGCTGCTTTCGGACTGGCTCGTTAGGAGGAGTACTGGTTTGGCTGTAACTTGGTCGAGTCGATTCATTCATCGGCGGCGTTGCGCGGTCGTTTGGCTTGGCCGCAATGGCCTCAGCAATGGACAGTGGCGAGCCACCCAACTTACGATCCTCATCTACATGGCGGTATAGTTCGGACGCTCGAATGGCAGGAGAAGCGCGAGCAGCGGAGCTGGCGGTACTTTGTGGGGTAGAAGATCGGACGTCAGGCTGGTGGTAGCTCGGCGCTTTCGAGGAGCCTGCGCCTGAAGATGCGGGGGCGGGTGAGCCGGTTCGTCCGGCTACCGGTGAGGCAGCATTATGAACCGGGTCGGGACCACGACCAGCTGGATTAACAGCAGGATTCTGCGTCTGGATATGGAGCGAAGGCGGCCCACTGGAGCTACGAGAACTCGACGCTACAGCAGCGGCCAACCTCGGGGACGGGCCGTGGGATTCGGAGGGCAGGCGCTGTCCGATAGGACGGAGGCCAGTGGTAACTCGAGGGACAGGAGGAGGTGGTGGCGGCTCGTCATCTTCGAACTCGTCGGCGCCCCAGTCATCGCCATCGTAGTTCTGAATGGGCGCTTGGACCCATTTTCGTGTCTTTTGACGGTTGACGTTGACTTGATATGTTCCGGAAGAGGGAGTATTCGGGGACCTATAGAGCAATACCTGATTAGCAAGAGGCGATTCGTCAAGGGTGGCAAGCGGTGATTACAATGGAGATTGCGCTTGCGCAAAAGGGTTATTGTATGACCCGTCCATCGCGTGTTGAGTATATAGTTGCCCAGTTATCAGAGCATTCTTGTCCAGTATCGAATCTCCCGATAGCAAAACGACTCTTTGTGGCGACGGTGATAGCTCAAGTTGGGAGACGTTGAACTAGAATTAGGCGCGACAGCCGTCTTATCGAGCTCGGTAGGATGAGGATCGGCGGGAGGAGAAAATGCGTAACGGGCGATCGGGCGTGATTCAAAGCTTAGAATACAAGGGGCTGGAACTCGCAGTGAAGGACAAGACAGACACGGTGATGGAAAACAAAGACACAATACACTAAGAACGAATAATATGATGGAAATAGAACAAGCAGAGATATGACAGAGACGAGGAACGACGATGGTGATGGTGATGGAACAAGGAGGTGATGGTGGTGGTGTCGGGGAGCGATTATGGTGCGGTCAGGCACTTTTGTTAGGTCGTCCAGTGAGCGGTAGGTAAGGTAGGTCCAGGTCGCCCGTTGGAGATTGGATGACGGGTATGATGGGGCAGCTCCGAGCCCTGGGCTTCCACTTTTGGGGGCGGAATGGACAAGGAACAGCGGGCAGCAGCACGAACCAAGCAGGTACCCTAGTTGCCCAGCCGCGTCGAAATTCGTACGAAAATACACAACAGCCAGAAGATCCTCCACTCAACGGAAGCCGACGTTGGGAAGGAAATGGAGCTGGAGGAGGAAGAAAGGGATGGGTCGACCGAGGAATGGAAATTATCAGCGGAGACGGCCAGCGCATGTAGACCGACAGCGAAACCGCGCTACGGGGTTACGAGATCAGCTGCGACTCCGCGTTAGTGCCACCCTCATCATCGCAATCCGCAGTTGATAATTAACCAAGGCGCACACGAGACATGGATCAGGGACCGGTCAAGGAGGAGCTTTTCAGCGACTTCTTGCAGCATTGGAAGGCTGAAGAGGCTGTCAGCGCGCTAGAAACTCAAAAATTACCGACAACTACTTGCCGACAATTACCTACCGACCTGCATCGCGGTTCAGCGGCTCGGCGAGCTCTTGGCTTCATTGACGTGTTACAGATTTCGCAACCAGTACAGAATGTCCCTCTTCCCTCCCACGAGGTATGGAGGAGGACGCCGCTTCAAAGTCCCCATTCCTCCAGCGGCGACTAGACACGCAAACCGAAAGGCTCAGGGTTTGTTCGTCAGTTACTGTGGCTCAGTCTCTCCATAACGAGCGAGGATCAACCAGTCCTACCCCTGGCATCTGTTCACATGGATCAAAAGCGTACAGCCTAGGAAGGGCAACATCGAGACTATCCCAGACTTGTACGGCTCCCGTTCACGCAGCTTCCCGCTATCTCCTTGGGGGCTCGAAGACTACCAACGGGTCACGAGCAGGGATCTCATCCAATCATAGCCGTTCTCTGCCACTATACCTCTTTCAGCACTGATACTCGCGGGAGTGGCAAGTTCACGCACCATTAGATTATAACAGATCTCCTAACTCTTAGTACGATCATCTGATAGGGCACTAACACTGGGACAAATACCGCTTGGTAGTCTTCGAGCCCCCAAGGAGATCTCTTGATCTTGTTTCATTTCACCCACATTCTGTTTTGCCTGCGGGGAATCACAAATCTGTCGCACTTTGAAGCGCGTTGCACGTCGCACATCACACACGCACGCACCACCATCACCACCACTACCACCAACCAGACCCGGCCCTTGGAAGATGGACAACACACGCTAGCCCCCGTCCTTGTAGGAGGTGACGTCGAGTGATGTCGTAGGATGACACGTTCTGGGGCCCCTGCCTGATCTCATCCTCTCAACATCTGCCCTCCAACGGCTCTTCCATGCCGACCTGAGCTTCAATGCGTGTTGTGTGTAGAGCCTCGACTCACGTCGCCAGCTGTCAGCTATAGTGGAGCTTAATAAAGGGGAGGGATGATGCCATGCCGTCATTCGCGCCCGGCCTCGGCTCCACTTGGACGCATTTGCGGGCAGAGTCAAAATCCGTGATCCGAATGAACCTTTTTTGAGCTTCACGAAATGCCGTTGTTGCCCCTGAATACGATGTCGAATCGGGTGTTGTCAGTCAATCGTATTGAAACATACGATCTGAACACGGGCAAAGGCCTAGGATAGCTCGTACAGCTGTGCCCTGGTACTCTGTCGGTTTTATGTGATGCCTGAACATCAGTAGAAAGCTATGAGCTCGATTCAACCGTCCATGCTTCGAATCCACTCGCTCAACGCTAGATTCAGGTTTGGCTGAGTGAAAAGGATCTCGTGCTAGCCGTTGAGACAAGATAGGCGAGTCAATTAAGCCGAACCCCTCGCACAGCATTCCGATCGCTTCTTGAGGTTCATGTTCAACATTCGATACGAAGGACAACCTCGGAACACGGTCTACAGGCTTGTCCCGAGTCCCCTACGAGGCGCTAGCACAGCCACAATCAGCATCCATCGAATTTCCAGAACAAGGACACTAGCCACACGGCGGAAATACCTCGGCAAAGTCTTCAAAGAGCCAGCGTGGCGGATCGGCGTCTGTGCTTGCCTACCTAGCCAAGACGGCCCTGGAACAGTCAAACCAACGACACGTCCCGAATCTCCTTTCAGGCGCAGCAACGCCAAACCTCATTTGTCTCTGACATTTTTCGCTGTGTACCCGGGGGGCTGAATAAGCAGATGTTAGATTCCTCGTGCCTTGGCCTCCCCTAGCTAATGCGCCCCTCTCTTCGTCCCTTAGAGAGGGGGTGTCACAACCTGTAACTCCGTCACTGCTGTAACCACCTCGCGCACCTTTAGTCACATATTCCTCTACTAAATGAAGCCTAATTAGAAAAGAAATTATATTAGTAAATTTACATTGATTTGATTAATTAATACTATTAATTTAAAGCATTTTTAGCGTTGCCTTATAGCGTGAGGTATAAATAAATATAGACCCTAGTCTTAGGCCCGCGACAGCAGTATAGCAATTTTAATGCTAGCTACTATAATCACAGGCTTAATCCACTCTTTATTATTTAAATAGCTATTTAGCATATAGTTATAGCCCTATCCGCCTTAATCTTCTTATAGTAATTACTCCTCCTCTTCTTTCTTACTATATAATAAATAATCTAGCATCCTAGCTACTAAAGTAGTCTTAATAGTACTCTTAATCTATATAGTTATAATAATCTCAATTTTATTATTACTTAACTCCTTATTACTTAAGGAATTAAGGGATTTATTCCCTAAAGATATTAATATAAAATCCTTAACTATAGTCTTATAACCTTCGTGACCCTTATGGGCAGCCGCGTAAGCTATAACTTTAGGGATCTCTTTTATAGCTGTACGCAGCTAAATATAGTAGTAAAAGTCCCGGGTTTTCACGTCAGCTTCTTTCCAGGCATGCTAACAGTCCTCTAGGACTTCCTTTTCTACTTTAGTAAGTAAATTAACTCTTTTAACTTCCTAAGAAGTAGCAAAAGCAACAGCAATAGCTTTTCTTTCTCTCTTCGCCTTAATAGCAGTGCCGCCCTTAAGACAAGGCCGACTAGCCGCCTCTTCTTTCTATAGCTTCTAGAGGTCCTTTTTCTACTACTAGGCCTACTTAGCTACCTCTTCCTTCCTCTCTTCCTTATTACGTGCCTTAACTTTCCTCTATAACTCCTTAATAGTAAAAGCACCGTTTTTAGTACTTTTTATTTACTTACGACTATATATATAGCGTAACTCTAGTTGTATGCATTCCTGCTATAAAGTAATGATCTTTTTATATATTAATTTAGTTATAATAGTAAGATTAAGGCATAATTTAATGTCTTAGACTATCCTTTTCGCCGGGCTAGTAAGAATATTTAGATCCTTCTATATAGAAAGAAGCTGCTGCTTTGCTTTCCTCAGTGTTATATCTAACTTCTTTAAAAGTAACAGGAATAAAGGTTTTTACCAGTTATTAATATATTCTCGTAGGGGTTAAAGAACGAGCTCTAGGTTTATAGGATAAATCCCTAACTTCTTAAATCCAATATACATATAATACGCTTTAAATGCTTTATTATATATATAATTCTACTAATTAAGAAAGTCAAATTATGAGATTTTAACTCCCCTAGCTATTATAAAGTTAGATAATACTTTCCTTTACTCCTTCTTAAGATACTAATAGATTCTAACGTCAAGAGGTTAAAGAATATAACTTATATAACTAAGGAGGCAAAAAGGGATAGTATTAAACATCTAATAATACTAAATAAACTTAGGATTCTCATAAGCAGCAAAGGAATCTATTAAAAGAACCCTAAAAGTGCGTTTTTTTATATTAATTATGTGTTTTTTAAAGGCATACTTCTTTATATACTTTTCCCGTATAAGCTTTAATAAATAACCAAACTATTCCTTTATTATATATCCTTTAAAGGAGTTAAAAGAGTAAAAAGAGTAATAATTAAAGTGCTATAGCTACTACAGAGTATAATGATTATTATTAAAGCTAGATTTAGTAAATATAAGGACTATATATTAGTTAATATTAGCCCTTATATACTCCTTAAGAAGTACCTTTGCTAATAGTATAAGGAAAGAAGGAATTAACTAGCTACTAGTACTTATTGCATTAATAGATATAAGTAACTCCTTATTACCGGGCTAAAAGATAATAAGGCGCGTGTTTTACTTTATTCTAGTAGAGAAGATCTTTATACTACTATTAATCTACTTAATTTATAAGGGAGTCTTATTAAAATTCTATAGATTTAACGCTTTAATACCTAGGGTGTATAAGACTGCATTAAATTCTTTAAACTAATATTCTATATATTATATATCCATTTTAGTGCTGGCATAGGTGACTTCTTTAACCTTTAGTAGCTTATATTAAAGCTCCTAATAATGACATTTAAATCGTTATACCTATAACTATAATATAAGGGGTTAAGGATTATTAAAGTAGTATTTATATAGGAAGGAAGTATAGTTCTTAATCGCTGCTTTAGTAACTATAAAGGCACTATTTTTAACTAATCTAATAAAGGTAATTAATACCTTTCCTCTAGCCCTATTAGGGCCATAAGAGTCCCTCTCTTTAAGTTAAAAGGAAGTAGCTTCCTTAATTTGATTAGATAGATATATTTTTTAATAAATGCCAGCTTTATATAGTATAAAGCAACCACTTCCCTGATTATATGCCGTGCCGAAAAGTCAAGGTTCCCCTATGTTATTAGTAGGCTAGAAGCCCTAGATAGATATATATATGCCGCACGCGCCGTAGCGGCGCTAGCTTTAGCTAAAAATCGAGGTATGATGAATTTCAAATAAAAATAAATAGTGTTTTAATTTTAGTGTTAATTGGGCGTTAATTGATGAAGATGTGATAGTGTGAAGGTGCGCGAGGTAGTTACAGCAGTGACGAAGTTATAGGTTGTGACACCCCCTCTCTAAGGGACAAAGAGAGGGGCGCATCAGCTTGCTTACTCAGCCCCCCGGGTAAACTGTAGCCTTTTCTCTCTTCGTCTCCAACGCCCGCGCAACCTCTCTCGACGTCTAATATTCTGCTGCAACTCTATTCGACTTGGTCACATCCTGCGCGCTCGATCCAAATAATACATTTCTAATATCTTGCAATTCGCTTTCGCGCCGCCCGCCCTTGACTCCATTTCCGCGTTTGATCCGAGACTTGACCCGGCCCCTTCCGCACCGAGGCATCGACATTCACACTGAACATCACGACTTGGCACCGAATCACCGACAACTCTTAGGCGCATAGGTGGCATAGTTTCTGCCGCCTTACCTTTCGCCGCGAACTCCTCGAGAAACGAAGCCGCGCTGGCCGCATTTCACCCTCTCGAGCCTATCCTTAACCCCTCTTAATTTGGCCACCATGGCCGTCGCATCTATCCAAGACCGAACCTCCGAGTTCAAGTCGGTGCTTGCCCAAGCGCAGCGCAAGCAGTCGTCCTCGAAAGTCAGCTCTCAGCGTCGATCTCTCCTAACCGATGCGCAAAAGAATGCCGCCAACGGCAATGCTGACGCGCGGCCGAGACGATCCGACTTTGCCAGAAAGGCCGCCGAGATTGGACGTGGCATCTCGGCGACCATGGGCAAGTTAGAGAAGCTAGCACAATGTAAGTGTCTAATAATCACTCTGGAAGCGCGCTTGTCGTTTCTGCTAGTCTGCGCAAACGTCGCTTTACAATAAGGGCTAATCCCAGGAAACAGTGGCTAAGCGACGCACTCTCTTCGATGACCGACCAGTCGAAATCAATGAGCTCACCTTCGTTATCAAGCAAGATCTGTCATCCCTCAACCAGCAGATCGGCTCTCTACAACACCTCACCAAGCAGCAGCATCCCAAGGCAGACCAGGAGGGCGAGCACAACAAGAACGTCGTCTACCTACTACAAGGCAAACTGACTGATGTCTCTGTCAACTTCAAGGATGTTCTTGAGGAAAGAACCAAGAATATCCAGGCGTCGCGATCAAGAACGGAAAACTTTATCTCGTCAGTATCGCAGCACACGCAACCGTCCATTCAGCAGTCTGCCTCGCCGCTCTATGGAACACCCGCCCGTAACTCGCCAGCGCCAGGACAAGATACTCTCTCGCTCAACCCTGTCGGCGATCAACAACTGCTGATGATGGAGGAAGCGCAACCCACCAATACATATATCCAACAGCGAGGCGAGGCGATTGAGGCGATTGAAAAGACGATTGGCGAGCTCGGTAGCATCTTTGGACAACTCGCAACTATGGTATCAGAACAGAGCGAGATGATTCAACGTATCGATGCCAATACGGAGGATGTGGTAGACAATGTCGAGGGAGCGCAACGTGAGCTCCTCAAATACTGGTCTCGAGTATCGAGCAACCGGTGGCTGATTGCCAAGATGTTTGGAGTCTTGATGATTTTCTTCCTGTGAGTATTCCTATCTTTTCATCTTCCGCCTCGAAGAACGGAGCCAGGACTGAGTATCTGGCCCCGTTTGTGCGTTGGTGCCCTATAACAAAATTGCGATTGCTAACATACCCGCAGACTCTGGGTTCTTGTATCGGGATAGACTTGGTGGTTGTCGAGATAGGAAACGCATGACTCGAAGAGACGGAACGCAGAAAATCAGGGACAGGGAAAGAGGAGTTTTAAGGCACATCTTTATTGTAATGGATATCACCGACAGGTGCACTTCTTTTTTTTTCATATGTATGTATGTATAGTTTCTTGCCGTTTCCTTTAGAGCGCAGACAAGAACAACATAGAGGGAAGAGTCTGGGCAAGAGGCTCCAGTGGACACCCAGGTTGGGGGTTTCATAATTCCTACTGAACCAGTAGTTGAGTGCAATCTCGTGGTTGTAGCCGCCGAGTGACGTGAATATCAGTGAATGAGGATATCTCCACCAACCAGACTTGGGGAAGAAGATTTAAACGACAAGAAGTCGCAGGAAACGCGGGGTATCACAGAACAATAACGATTCTGTGACCAAGAGTCAGTCAGTTGAAGCTTGAAGGCCTCAGCTGGATCTGTCCACAGCTAGTCTTTGTCAGCCGTTGGGGGCAGAAATCTCGAGACGACCGGGGTTCTTACCGACCTGGTCCACCTCGTGGCGGCCACTACAAGCATCGCGCGGCGCCAGCGAAAGCGTACCTACATCGAAGCTACAGAAATGACGGAAAAGCAGCGATTCTGAATGGACAGAGCGCCAACTAAAGCATCATGCGTGGCACTCTCGGAGCAACCCCACCCCGAGAAACGGGCGTGAATTCTCCGTAAACCGACCAACTCGTACCAGTACATCATGACTCGGCTCCACCAACTCTATCGCACACCCCAAACCTCGCGTCGGATCTTGCCCATGAGTGACGAAACCGATGCTGGCCCTGGAGCTTCCGGTGGGGTTCTTGGGCCAACTCGGCCTTGACCCCGCGGATCATCAGGGCAGATTGGGGGGGACATGAGCGGGAGCTTGCTTTCTGCGGGATGCGGACGAGCACTCGGAATTGTTCATGATGGGGACGCGCTTTATAACCCTCAGGGTGCCCGCCTCTGGAAAACCTTCCTCTTCTCTCTTGTTCTTGACTCGATCCCTCTCTGCTTCTCCGTTCTCTTCCCATCTTCCTCATCCTACCTTCAAGACCAAGTCTTTGCAACCCCCACTCTCCAAGATTCACACAATGGCTCCCACCAGCTTCAAGCTCAACAACGGCCAGGAGATTCCTGCTGTCGGTCTTGGTGAGTCTCTCCCTCTCGATTCAACACGCGCTCGAGGAGTTATCAGTCGACCAATTGACTGACTTTGACGCTCTACAGGCACCTGGCAGTCCGCTCCCGGTCAGGTCGAGGCCGCTGTCGCCTACGCTCTGAAGGATGGCTACAAGATGATCGACTGCGCCTACTGCTACGGCAACGAGGAGGAAGTTGGCGCTGGTCTTAAGGAGGCTTTCAAGGCTGGCGTGAAGCGCGAGGACATCTTTATCGTGACCAAGGTCTGGGCTACTTACAACACCCGTGTCGAGCTGGCTCTCGACAAGAGCTTGAAGGCCCTCGGCCTCGACTACGTTGACCTTTTCCTGGTGGTGAGTTCCGTAAAGCGCTGGGGGGGACATCGGAACTGCAAACTAACGGGTGTCCCAGCACTGGCCTCTCCTCCTCAATCCCGAGGGCAACCATGACAAGTTCCCCACCAAGGAGGATGGTTCGCGAGATGTCATCCGATCCTACAACCACGTCGATGGCTGGAAGCAGATGGAGAAGCTTCCCGCTACTGGCAAGACCAAGGGTGTTGGAGTCTGCAACGTTAGTCACCCTGAGCGAATCTCTCTACACCTAAACGCGCATGACTAACTCGTGCTACAGTACAGCAAGCGATACCTTGAGGAGCTTCTGCCTCACTGCACGATCGTCCCCGCCGTCAACCAGATCGAGAACCACCCCAGCCTGCCCCAGCAGGAGATTGTCGACCTGTGCAAGGAGAAGGGCATCCACATTGAGGCCTACAGCCCTCTGGGCAGCACCGGTGGCCCTGTCATGACTGCCGAGCCTGTTGTCAAGATTGCCGAGAAGAAGGGTGTCTCTGCTTCCACCGTCCTCCTCAGCTACCACGGTAAGTGACAATTCCCGGCCATCGGGCTCCAATTCCGACTAACGATCTACTCAGTCGCCCGTGGCAGCACTGTCCTGGCCAAGTCCGTCACCCCCGAGCGCATTTCCGCCAACAAGACCATCGTCGACCTCGACGCCGATGACCTGAAGCTCCTCAACAACTACTCGGCCGACCTCCAGAAGAAGGGCGAGCTCAAGCGATACGTCTACCCTCCCTTCGGCGTCGACTTTGGCTTCCCCGACAAGTCATGACTGTCTAGTCGTCTATGATGTTATGACGGAGGGTTAGAGGCAATTTGGGATGATATGAGATAAAAGTGTGGTTACAATCAATGCCATTTATGTAATAGACTAGAGGTTCCAGAGGGACTTCATGAGATGAATACAACAAAAATATTCACAAGATAACTTTACACTTGAAACTATACTACGTTATTCATGTTGCTGGGTGAGATGTGTTATGTCATTCATGATTCTTCATCCAAATTCCGCTGGAGTTGAGAGCTGCCCCGCGGTGCTCCATCGCGGGGTTGCTGAGTCGGACCACATTTTCCGCCCGCCGGCTTCGGCCTTGAATCCCGCAACGGTCTCAAGCCCGGGACTTGAGTAGCATGTTAGATCTCGTCTGTGTATGACGACGTCATATTTTCGGGAATTCAGTTTCTCGGGGGAACTCATGAAGCATGGGGCAATAATCATGAGGTGAAGGACATGGCCATCAGGTATTGTGCATAGACAGTTAGAGCTTGGGTGACGAAGTAATTTCCCAAACTTCAACACAACAATATAATTGTAAAACAACACAGCCCCGAGACCAAGTTAGAACTGACACGTAAAGTAGATCATGAAATATTGTCATTTTGCTAGCAAACTACCTAACCCATAAACATCATTCATCAAACATTCGCCTTTCTCCACTTCTACAATAACACCCCCAACCCCCAATACTATAGGGTAAATTTACAACCGCGGGCTCTCGGCCCGTCCGTTACCTGAAAAATCAACAACCACCTTGATAACAAGGTTGCCACTCTCATCCTTGACCTTACCCGCCATCTTGAACGCCTCTTCGATGCGGTCCATGCCCCTGTACCGCTGGGTCACGAGGCAACCGATGTCGGGCATGTTGGCGGGTCGGTTGGCTAGCAGGTCGATGATCTCGCGGTATGTGTTGGCGTAACGGAAGACGCCCACGAGGTCAACTTCGCGGAGGGAGGCAGCGGAGATGGGGAGAGTGAGGATGGGGTTACCCATTCCGATGATCATGACCTTGCCTCCGGGCTTGGTAGCCTGTGTGGAATTTGTTAGTAACGTCTCCGTATACCGTAGAAGGAGATTCTTACGTAGATGGCAGTCTGCATACACGTCTCGACACCAGTGCACTCGTAGACGGCTGTGACCTCACCAACAGTCTCTCCTCCAACCTGAGTCTCTTTGACCATGGCGGCCACCTTCTGAGCAAAGGCGAGCTTGTCCTCGATGGTCTGCGGTCGCTCCATGGGAACCACTACGGAAGCATCCGCAAAGCCGTTGGCAGTAGCGAAGTCGACGCGGTCCTTGAGGATATCGGCAATGATCACAGTCTTGGCCTGATCGGCCTTGGCGACAGCAGCAGCGAGCAGACCGACGGCACCAGCACCAAGGACCAGGACGGTAGATCCCTTGGGAAGAGCAGCGCGGTCTCGGGCATGCATGGCAACGGAGAGAGGCTCGACGAGAGCGCCGAGATCGAGAGAGACATTATCGGGCATCCTGCACTCTTGTCAAAACGAGCTCTCTGGTATCACGAGTACCCAATTGGGCCGTGAGAATCTTACTTGTGGCACCATTTGGCAGGGTGATTAATCTTCTCTTGGAGTGTTCCCTGCGCATGAGGGTTCGCCTTGGCCGAGCTTCGGAACTTCATGCCCCGGCAGATGTTGTAGCGACCCTCGCCGCAGAGCTCACAAGCTTCACAAGGCAGACCGACCTCGAGCGCGACGTGGTCACCGGGGGCGAGGTGGGTGACATCTGAACCGACAGCGACGACTGTGCCGGCGGACTCATGACCAAGAGTCAAGGGTTCACGAACGATGATGTCGCCGTTGCGGAAGTGGTTGTAGTAGTGAAGATCGGAGCCACAGAGGCCGGTGGACTGAACAGCGACCTGGACCTCGTTGCTGGCAGGTTGAGGCAGCTCTCGCTCTTGCTATTTAAACAATTAGCTTGGCTCGTTTGGAGTTGAGTTGAGTGGAGGGTAAATACTAACAAGGCGGAGGTCCTTCTCGCCGTGGAGGACGGAAGCTCTTACACGCTCAGTGGCCATAGTGGAGGATGTGACAAGGTGGAGGGAAACAGGAACTTTGACGAGTGTAACAGAGAAATTACTGGTCAATTGACGACCTTGATGAGCACCAGACGGAGGAAGTATTCAAGAAAGTAATAATAAAGGGAAGAGATTATTGGAGAGACACGAGTAACGGTGAGATGATGGAGATGGAGAGAGCGCGACGTGGGCTAATAGTAACAAGTGGGCGGGCCGGGGGATGGAAGCCGGGTCCGATATCGAAACGAAATCCGACGGAATTTTCAGAGGAGCTCAGGAACAAGTACTAAAAGCAGGCAATACCCAGGCTCGACCAGACGAGGAAAGGCTTTTTTGGCACACGACAAAAGAATCGCGGGGAGAGGGCCGAGATGAGCTCGGAAAACCTGCCCCACGATGCGGTATGCCCCGCGACGTCCCATGACGCCCCATGACGCCCCTCGGCCCCCATGACAGCGAAAGCCGATGGATAATTCAGAATTCCTTTTACACTCTGCGGATAGCGGCGTCAAGTACAAGTACATCGACCTAGTTTCAGATGGGTGTGAGAGTTTTGGCGCCCTCATGGTTGGTCAATCTTCACCTTACACTGAAGGGTTTGGCCAACTTTTCGGGTACCCCTCCCCCGCTGACCCGGCTCAACCTGACGGAGCTCCTCCCATCCCGCGGGGTGGTCAAGCACTAATTTTCGAGCAGGTTAGCGTCCACTTCAGTGGCTTGCTCCGCTGTTCGCTGCTCTTGGAGACGTGTTGGAGAAGGCCCCAGAAGGGCAATCCTCGCCGCTTTACTGTCCAAAACGGCCGCCTCAGAGGCAACTTTATCCGTCCTTAACCTTTGACTTCAAGTCTAGTTCTCATGTCTCAAATGGAAAAAAGTTTCCTTCTTGAGAAGAGACATGAATAGAAAGAACAGAGAGTCATGAGCGTACTGGTACGGGCCGGTCGCCCCTCCTTATGGAAGCTGGAGGCAAGTCTGCGGGGCTTTAATACGGCAACCTGGCCGGCATCCGGCGTTCTCTCCGAATCATGTATACACCGTCACTCTCCAACGAGCGCAGTGGCATTACAATACCCAAGTAACGACATTGGACCGGCTGCTGATGGCCTGACTCGGCTCAATTTTACGAGAAAGAATTGGACCATCGACGCCGAGTTTGAGCCGGTCTAATTGAGCTCCTCGCCGTCTACCCCTCCATCATCGCTCTAACCCCGCGGGGGCTGCCCCTCCGCCGAATAAAACAAACAAATATCCTCAGTTCGACTGCGAAGCTAGCAACTTGCATCTCTAATAACTTCACAATGGCTGCTTCGTTCTTCTCTCTCGAGGGCCAGACTGCTCTGGTCACTGGCGGTACCCGTGGTATTGGCCAGGCTGTGGCCATTGGTCTTGCTGAGGCTGGTGCCGACATCATCTTGGTCCAGGTACGTCATCTCATGACAAGTCGAGATGAATCGCTGACATGAGGACCCAGCGAGATACTACGGTCGGTGCGACCAAGGAGGCCATTGAGAAGCTGGGCCGGAAGGCTTCCATTTACACTGCCGATCTCTCTTCACAAGAGTCGGTTGCTGCGCTCGTGCCCAAGGTGCTCGCCGATGGATACCAGATTCGCATCCTCGTCAATTGCGCCGGAATCCAGCGACGACACCCTTGCGAGGTCTTCCCCGACAGTGACTTCAACGAGGTAGGATCCTACGAAAACTATTCTCAATCCTCTACCGAATTGGCCCTAACAAACTCCAGGTCATCCAAGTCAACCTCAACGCCGTCTTCTCCATCTGCCGCGACGTCGGCGCCCACATGCTCAACCTCGAGCCCTCCCCCGTCACCGGCCGCCGCGGCAGCATCATCAACTTTGCCTCTCTCCTTACTTTCCAGGGCGGTTTCACCGTCCCCGCATACGCCGCTTCTAAGGGTGCCGTCGGCCAGGTCACCAAGAGCTTCGCCAACGAATGGACCTCTAAGGGCATCACTGTGAACGCCATCGCCCCCGGCTACATCGCCACTGATATGAACGAGGCTCTTCTTGCGAACCCGGAGCGTCTGGCTAGCATCACCTCGCGAATTCCTGCTGGCAACTGGGGATCGCCTGATGATTTCAAGGGTACTGCGGTGTATCTGGCGAGTAAGGCGAGTGGCTACGTGAGTGGTCACGTCTTGGTTGTGGATGGTGGATGGATGGGCCGGTAAACTGTATGGCATAATGAAGCGAATACCCAAACAAAACGAGACCTAAAATAGAGTATAATATCCTTACCCACCGGATGGAGATGCTGTCATAATTCTGTATCAATATGAGTTATGAAAACGCTACCAACCGAATTGGCGATTGTCGGCTTGTGCTGTATAGAGTAGTGATGCATGTGCCCACTCACGGATAAGACATCGAGACCGCCCAATAAGGCCGAGGTTGCCGGTGCTTCACGTACCAAAATCTCCCATCGAGAAGCTGGAATAGCGTGATAATCAATGGCGATTCTAGCTCAACCTCAATACTGAGTGGTTCGAGAACTCTCGGGTTCTGGATGATGCTCCCCGAGGCCGTGGCGCAAGCTCTCGAATAGCCTAAGAGCCAATAAGCAAAACGGCCGAGAGGCGTCTTGGTTTTGGGGTTCAAGTCAGTGCCTTTGACCGTTTGTTGTGCTGACGTTAATCCCTGTCCCTCCCCTGGCTTGTACCTGATTGCCGGAATGGTGCCACCCGGTAGAGCCACTGCCAGGTACGGATATTTGCTCCATCATCAAGTTTGGCTAGCATCGAGTATTGCCTTTGCCGGAAACCCTTTCAAGTAAATAAGTGATGCAGATCTGAGTCGTGTCTGTCATCACATCATCGCGGTCGAGGAATGGAGAGTCGCGCCAAAGAATGTCATTTTTGAGACATCCAGGAACACCCGAGATTGGCGGCTTTTCGGAAGGGTACCGCCGCCAGGCACCAAATGAAGCCAAGACGAAAGCAAACTTTTTAGTGAAGCCGTTGCGACAGCGTTATCAACGCCAAATGCGCACTGAGGCCGAGTTGTAATGATTGAGCTGGAATAGAGGCCGTGCGACAGAAGCCAAATCATTTAGGCCAGGAGGAGGCTTAAAGAGCTGCAAGGTAGGCACGTCCCTTTTGCATGAAGACATCGCGCTTGCTGTCGCGCAATCACATGCAAATTTGTTTCACATCTCGTCATCCTCAGCGCCTGAGGTTTCTTCCGTGTTGTTCCTCCATGCCACCCACACAGCTCCCAACGACATGCCATCCGGCCTCTGCCACGTTCTTATCAGCATTCCGGACGCGCTATTGGTGTTGACTACGGCAAGGCGGCCACCGTTGTTACAATGTCGCCTGGCTGCTCCCGAGCCTCTTTTCAGCTTCCCCTTGAATTTGTGCCACCAGCACTCGGACCCTTGAAGTCCATGTTGCCTTCTAGAGTGCATTTGAACCCTAAATAGCACTCCTGGGCGTTTTTTCGAGCCCATTTCCCGTTCTACTCCTGTACGTCTTCTTTAAAAGAGCCTCAATGATAGCCTCTGGGCCATGGACAACCAAAGCATCATGTCCGACGCCGAGGCGGTACCTCCGCAACCAGGTCGCACCCTGCTTCCCTCGCCGGTTGCTCAAGCTGTTAGTCTTGCGACCCGCTCAACATGCCTAGCTATTCGACTTAGTTCGACTGCTGGTTCCTACGGCCTCGGTGCTGCTAAAGTCACTACCCTTTCCTCCCTTGAGCTCGCCCGCAGCATGGTTGAGACCGTTCTAAGCCGTGCTGGAAGAGAAACGCTTGATCGATCTCGCAGCGAGTTAGCTACTGCCGAAGCCGAGTCCATAATCGAACGGAGTCTCGAGAATCTTCATCATGCAATGTCACAGGCCGTCTTTTGGACAAGTGCTGGCTTCAACCTCACAAGCACTACGTTTTCCATGGCCTCGGGTTTCTCGCAACTGGTCCTGTCATCCCTTGACCAACTGTTCGGTTCGACCGATTCATCCCGAGCTATTGCTAGCATCATCACCTTGATCCGACGCGAGTTCCGTGACCCCGCTACTGGAATTCAAGGAGATACCGTTGGTGTTATGGACCTTGTCCTCGGGCTATGCGCCTTGGCGTACCTGCAGCGATGGTGCTGGAGGATGGTCGACGAGGAGACTCGCCGACAAGAATGTGAGGAAGTCATCTGGGATGTTGTTGTCCTCAACGATGGCGAGAGGATTGATGTTCAAGAGCATATCCCTCGAAGTCCTCTCCGTGCGAAGCCCACAACACCATCATCGCGAGACAATAGCCCCAGCAAGTTGCGGTCGGAAGTGGTGGAAGTGGGTCAGGCAACTCCAAACGACGAGGAAGAGGCGGTCGTATCCCGACTGAAGGATGAAATGATCAAAATCCTCCCTCCTGATACATCCGTTTCCATTTCAAACTCGGTCTCATCGACACAGACAATCACCATTGATGTCGATGGGCGCAACCCGTTTCCCTTGCCTCCGTTACCTGGCGCTGAGATCATCGAGGCCAATGGTTCGCGTTCCCAGCCAGGAGATCGTTCTAGTCAACTGTCGAGTGGACCAGCTGAGGCCTCAAGTTATCGTGTCGTCTACAAGCTCGAGAGGACCAAGACAGGCGATACCTTCTTCCAAAGCAAAGAAGAGACTCCTCCACCTGTCATTGAGCTGCCCAACGACGACCCTCCTCCACAAGTGCTGGCGAAACCGCCACCAAAAGCGCCGAAGACAACACGGGCGCCCGGAACCAAGTCTCCTCCACCACGATGCTCAAGGCTTGCTAAAACCGGCAATGAGCAATCGTCCCGAAGTTCGTCGCAGACCACTGTGAGACCAAGGGGTAACACAATTCGAGATGAGAAGGGCAGGTTGTCACGAGCCAATTCTCCTGCTTCGCCGCCAACTTCGCCCTTGGAGCCTCCCCCGAAGCCACACCGTGAAGCCAACCAGAAGAGACCACGGGCACCTGTCAGTTTAACAGACACCCGCAGGAAATCCAACAGCTCTCGCGAAAGCCTGACGAATGCCAAGAAAGCCCTGCCGAAAAGGAAAACAGACCCAGCCACTAATGGCCAAACAGAGAAAAAGGGAGGCCTGAGACAAGTCTTGCGAGAAGGGAGTCAATCCCTTTCCAACATTTGGCACAAAGAAACACCATCGAATGACACCAAACCACGACCTCGGTCAAGAGCTTCAACCATCACAAAGCCCACCAACAAGTCGACAATTAATCCTTCTTCACCTGAACAAAGACGAATTGAGAAAGCCGAGTTGATCCCCCGCAATTCCTCTCGCACAAGCTATGTCTCTGTCCACGAGCGCCGACGAGACTCTCTGATCTCCCAGACGGATACGTACTCTATTCATTCGGTCAACGGCACTTCAAACCATTCACCTAGCGTTTCTCTGAGTGGAACTGCGTTTGACTCTTCTTGGGCCAAAAGTTCTCAGGATGCTAGTCTCCTTATGCCACCCCAACTCTCCGTCAGTCATCGCCGAGTCATCCGGAAAGCCCCAAGTCTGTATAGTCTGGCGTCAAATGACTCTCAATCATCCCTGGTTTTGTCTTACTACTATCAAAAGAGCGCATACACGGCAACAGATGCACTTGGTGGTCTTCGACGCGATGGCATGGTTGATGGGACATTTCCTCAGGCTCATGTTCTTCGCAATATCACAAGATACATGAGATTCTCGTCCGCGTCGTATGGTTCCGCATTCCTCAAGTTCATGGGAATATCCAAGGAAATGCCTCTTTTGAGAGCTTGGGATAACACGCACACTGATGTCCGGCACTTCGTTCATCATACCGAGTCTGATACTCACAGCATTCTTCTCGCCTCATTCGTCGACCCTCAAGGAGGAACTGACTCGAGTGGCTCGACTGGGACAGGTGTTCCTCTGGTGCACTACATCTCGTTGGACCACGATGCAAAGGCAGTTGTCCTTGCTTGTCGCGGAACCTTGGGTTTTGAAGATGTCTTGGCTGACATGACTTGTGACTATGACGTGCTTACTTGGCGTGGACGAGGCCACAAGGTGCACAAAGGTGTTCACGCCTCGGCTCGCCGCTTGCTTTATGGTGGCGACAGGCGCGTCTTGGTTACTCTTCGTGAGGCATTGCTCGAGTTCCCAGACTATGGGCTTGTTCTTTGTGGGCATTCTTTGGGAGGTGCAGTAACAGCACTCCTTGGCGTGATGCTCGCGGAGCCAAACCCTAGTGGCACTGGCTTTGTGACTGCGACCGAAGCCCCAGACAGATCAATTGGTGATCAAAAGCCAGATGGCCTACTACCAGTCCATTCGAATCTGCCTCCGAGGCGCCCCATCCACGTCTACGCCTATGGCCCCCCTAGCACAATGTCAGCTTCTCTCCGCAAGCGCACTCGAGGCCTCATCACTACAGTTGTTCACGGGAATGACATTGTACCCTACTTGTCTCTGGGGGTTCTACACGATTTTCAAGCAGTTGCCCTGGCCTTCAAGAATGACCAACAGCAAGCAAAAGCAGAGATTCGCCAGCGAATATGGCAAGCCTTCCAAACAGGCGTAGCAGACAAGTGGTATGGCGGGTTGCCCTCGGTTCCGTCTGGGGATACGTCTAAATGGGGCTATTCGGTCTTGCAAGGCTTGAGGGCCGGCATGACCAACCGGAAATTGGTGCCACCAGGAGAGGTCTTTACTATAGAAAGCCAACGCGTTTTGAGACGCGATGCATTTTTGCTTCTCGAGGAAGACAATATTGGAAAACCGGCGCAGAGGATTGTGTTGAGATACGTCAAGGACGTCGAAGCGCGGTTCAAGGAAATGAGATTTGGGACGAGTATGTTGGTTGATCACAACCCAGCCAAGTATGAAGAGGCTCTGAACAAGCTTCGTCTCGGCGTTTGCTGAACGATGTTGATGATTTATACCCTGGGAGTATTACGGATCATGGAAAAACTATATTCGACGGTATATGTACAATAGATCAAGCGGGATGATACATGATGGGAAAAGAGTAGTTGATGTTTACCAAGACGAAAGAATGGGTAGAATTGAATAGGGATATATCATTACATTGAATCGCATTAACTACATGTTTTTATCTTAAGACTTTTGGAACAGACTTTCGACTCTTAATCTGCCGTTGTAGTGATTATCTTCCCCTCGTCATCATAAAAGATCTCCTTTGCCTTGACAGACCGCAGGTGGTCCATTCCCTTGCTCAGTTCACAATCGTGGTAGAAGAGATAGGTCTTGCCCTTGAACTCGACAATCGAGTGATGGGTCGTCCATCCAAGCACGGGCTCCAAGATACGTCCGCCATATGTGAAGGGGCCTAGGGGGCTTTTGCCGGTCGCGAAGCAGAGGTAGTGCGTGTCGCCTGTGGAATACGAAAAGTAGTAGGTGTCGCCTTTCTTGTGCAGCCACGCAGCTTCAAAGAAGCGACGGTCGTGGTCGTCGCCCAGGATCGGCTTACCCGTCTCTGGAGCGAGGATGGTAATTTCTTGCACCTCACCCGCGAACTGGTGCATGTCGTCGGTGAGCTTGGCAACTCTCGGTCCCTGAGCGGATACACCCTCTCCGCTGACTTCCTTGGGGCCTTGCCACGCTGCGTCAAAGACGTCGTTGCCCTTCTGGTAACACTGTAGCTGGCCGCCCCAAAGACCTCCAAAGTAGAGATACGCTTGCCCGTCATCATCGACGAAGCTTGCGGGGTCAATGCTGTAGCTGCCCTTGATGGGCTCTGGGTCCGGCGTGAACGGTCCTTCGGGCTTGTCACCTACGGCAACACCAATTCGGAAGATGCCTTGCTTATCCCGGGCAGGGAAGTAAAGGTAGTATTTGCCGTTCTTCTCGGCAGCATCGGGTGCCCAGAGCTGCTTGGACACCCAGGGGACGTCCTCTGTCTTGAGGACTACGCCGTGGTCGGTAACCTCACCAGGAGGAGAGAGGCTATCCGTGCTGAAGACGTGGTAGTCAGCCATGTCGTACTGATCGCCATTGTCGTTGAACTTGATGTCGGTTTCACGGTCATGGGAGGGATAGATGTAGACCCTGCCGTTGAAGACGTGAGCCGAAGGGTCGGCAGTGTAGATGTTTGTGATGAGGGGAGCCATGATGAAGCAGTTTAGAGCTGAAGCTACTCCACCAAAGAGGTATATGTGTGAGAATTGGGTAAATTGTGTTTGTGTCTTGATGCTTGAGTAGAGGCTCTTTATACATCATATGAGGCCCCGCGCTGTAGGTGAGGTTACCCCAATTGGATCCGCAGCGGATTACCCGCCTAAATTCAGCCATGCCACGTTGACTTTACCCGGTCCACAGCCGATACCGTTTGCAGTAGCTGGGTCAAGACCGACAGGTGGGTGAATGTCCCGGGAGATTTCTTGGGGTTCTAGAAGGTGGGTTGATCCGGCCGGGATGACGGCTCGGTGAACCGTCGGAGTTGACTCTGGCGGACCGGGCTGGAGTAGAGAGCGGCAAAATATGACGATGCCGCACCGGAGTCTGTAACAACTGATTATACGGCGTATGCTAGCATAGATATAAGGCGGCCCTCCTCAAAGAGCCGTAATAACTCGGACTAGCCTTCGGGGCCCGATATTGCGTTGAATTCGGTGTCAATTTAGGGTAAGCAGCAACAGCGTCTGCTGGCGAGGGCCCTCTTTGAGCAACGTCACGCTGGCGGGTGTCTGGAGCGGCTGAAAGTTTGAGCTCGACTTGTAGTGGACCTAGAAGTCTTGAATGCCGGTTTCACCCTCTCTCCTCCCAGGCGCTGCTCCAGGCTCGTCGCCGTCGTCAACCCAACTCGGTTCCTCATCGTCGAACCAGGCATCTTGGGCGTCTTGCCTGATCATAGTGTCAAGATCCTCATCGGCATCAATGGGCCGATAGTCGAAATCCTCGTCCAGGCCATGGACGAAGCGTTCCTCTAGAAAGGCATGCCACAGTTGCAGACCGTGCGTCTTGTCCGCTGCTGGCTTTTCCCAAGGATGCTCAAGGTCGCCGTTTGCGTTGTGAACGCCGTTTGCCGACCCGTTGGACTCCTTTAGCTGGGATAGCTTGGCTTCTCCTCGCTGTAGGTCGGCTTCGAGGGTCCTGCCGTAGCCTTTTGCCTTGCCCTCGGCCTCACGCTCAGCGGCCGTTTGAAAGCGTTTTACTAACCGTTCATACAGAACTGGGTCTAGCTAGAAGTCAGGCGCTGGTGGTGAGAAGAGTTTCACAAGTCGGTTTACCTGCTAGCTCGTGCTCCAGGTTCTCAAAGTAGGAGGGGTGACGTGCAAGATACTCGCGCCGCCGATTCTGTGCTTGAATCTGCGCAGCCCGACCAGGCGATTTGGGCCGGCGAGGTACTGGCCTATCGGGTGCGTTCTGTTGTAGAGGTAAAATCGGTGCCATTTAGAAGAAAGGTGTTGCAGACAGACGTTGATCGACAGATATTGAAAGATGAAAGTCGTGGGCGTTGTTGCTCCTTGCTGTCGAGAATTCATCAGCAGGGCAAGAACAAGAATAAACTGTCAGCTTTTCGAAGCTGACATAATTACACGATCCCAGTTTCGCCATTTTTAGGGGATCTATGATCAATTATTTTTATCGCTACTAGCTTAGTAACAAGAATTATGTGCTACAGTGTGAATTCGCCGCGTTCTGCACAGTATGTCAAGCATCTAATTGCCAAAAGTAACAAGATACCTAACGAGAGGTACCTAGGTAGGTAGTTACAAAATTACCCAACAGGTTTCTTGATGGCGTGTTCTACCAACTCCGCTTCTTGCAGTCTTCGAGGCGACTCCGCAACACGCGTCTAGGTGGCTCTCTACGACGGACCAGGCGAGGATTATCAGCATGCCAAATCCAGTCTTGGACTAGTTTCTGTCCTTGCGACAATCATTGACAATCATTGACAGGCAAGCCTAGTCAAAGAGAGACAAACATAACGGTCAGAAATGGCAGGGCGGGCTAGCCGCAGCGGTAGCGGCAGACGCGGCGGGCATGTGAAGAGGCGCGCAACGGCGGATGTGAGATGTGACGATAGCTCCGAGTGTGGGTTCTAGCTCAAAGCCGAGTCGTACAGAGTACGGGGTCAGATGCTTGGCTGTCACGGCCCAATTCGAGCGACAATGGGCTCTGGAGACCCGATCAGCCGGATGGCCGGGATCCAAGGTTCTGACAGTGAGGGAACGAACGGTTGGGTCAGATTGATTAGGTATCTTGACAGGCCGGGTGAGGCAAGGGCTCAGGCAAAAGACAAGATCGAGGACCAAACTTGGATGACCCCTGTCAACGGAGACGCTCGGGTGGCGTCTGAATGGGCGGAATGTCCTTGGATGGGCAAATGCGCTGTGCATTGCACCCGCGCTGGCTCGGCTTTAAATTACCACCAGGCCAGAGCAGTGCGCAATCGCGATCATAGTCAACCGTCCAGCCCAGCCCAAGCAGGACTGGACGAGGGGAGCATCGACAGAACGGCGACTCAGTTGGGCGGCGCCGTATTTCCCCTTCGCCATCACCTCGTCCCCTTTGCATGACATGATCACCGTCTTTTTTTCTTCGCCCTCATTCACCGTCGAGCTGTTTGTCCATCTTCTGTTTTATCCCTTTCCTTGACCGTTGTCAGCGCCATCAGCCTCATCTTTGATACCCTGTTCATTGTTAATGTTGCGAAGCTACCGACCACCCATACCGCCGTCTTCACTCCTTTGACCTTTCCTTGCCGACTTTCTTCCCTCTGCCTTTTCTTCCGGCGGTCCTCTTCGTCGTCAGCCGCTGGCCATTGGGTTCCCCTCGCCGTTGTCTTACCCTCCCTGCCAGATCACCTCCAGCTTCAGCTCCACGTCCCGGCCGCGTCCTGCCAACGCCGTAGGCCCATGTCGTCCTGATGGGGGCTACCGACATTGCCTCGCGCCTCCGAGCCAAGTTTACGAAGCGACGGCATTCGACTACAGGGTCGCTGGCGTCGTCGAACCAGAGCTTCACCGATACCGCGTCGTCATATAACAGTCGTCACTTCTGGGATCGGGAACGGCATCGTGCCCACGGCGATGGCGAACATGGGGATCGCTCGTCTCGTCGGGCCGTCAGCCATTCGCGAGGGACGGCCAGCAGCCGGCGTGGCATGACAGCAACGCCCGACGGGTCGCGGCGACACGACGAGAGCGACGAGTTTACACGGGTCGAAGTTTGTCGACAAGGTTCAGATGCAACAAACACAAACACGGCAGCAAAGAGCTCCTCGGAAGCAGAAGGGGCGGTTCCACCCGCTGCCGACCATTCCACAGTGGACGGTGCAGCGCTGAAACAGCCGGCTTCGCCAGATGATCAGCAGAGCCTTGGTGGCTTGCCTCCCAAAACTGCCGCTAGCTCCAGTGTCCAGCCTCCGCCCAGAAATGATCTGCAAGGCTCTTCGCATCCACCACAACCTCTTTTGCTCAAGCCATCCGAGTCGTCGTCGGCCTCATCTTCACCATCGCGACCGCGTCAAGTCAGCTCCAATCTCGACCGCATCCACGAAGACGCGCTTACCGATTCGCCCGTATCCCCGACTGGGCATTCGAAAGCCGTTGACGATTTCGACGTGGACGCTGGAGCCGAAGCTGCTGGACACCATGACGACGATCCGTTGAGTCCTGGCCAAGCTCCCACCTCATCGTCTCCCAAGTCTGCCGCCTTCGTGCACCTGACGACGACAACTTCGACGACGGCCGTTCCTTCATCCCCCGGGTTTCCTCCGACAGGACTTTTGTCGATACCTGCTTCGCCCGCAGCGCGACCAGCCCTGCCGCCGCGACGACAGAGCTTGCTCTCCAACCGCCAGACCACTCTGATCAAGACTCTCCTTCACAACCAGCCCTCGCATGAGCCTATCGCTGACCATTCCACCCTCCTACCCATCGACGCAAACATGGTGACCCGCAAGATCTGGGTCAAGCGGCCTCATGCCTCGCCTACTCTCGTTACTGTCAACGAGGACGACCTCGTCGATGATGTCCGCGACATGATTCTACGCAAATACGCAAACTCCCTCGGCCGGACCTTTGATTCGCCTGACCTCAACATACGAATTGCCCCCCGAGATCAGCACCAAGAACGTGTCCTCAGCCCTGAGGAGCCCATGGGCCGCACGCTCGATGCCTACTTCCCTGGTGGACAGACAGTCGACGAAGCCCTTGTCATCGACATCCCCCGCCGCATACCCAAAGCTTCTCCTCGTCCCGTTGTGCCCGCTTATGTCGGCAACGTCTATTACGGTGAAGACGGCCGGCCTACGGAGACGAGCGAGGGCTACTTTCCCGTGGTCGCTGCCCATGGTCATGGCGGGGCCGTCTCGTCACCACATCTCCCCGTGGCCGTTCCGCAACAAGCTAATCCCCAGGCACCACACTCCATCGCCGTACTTGGCACCGGCCACATCCCGCCCATCCCGTCCCCGGGTGGCACCAGATCACGCGCATATAGGGACCGGCCCGAGCGACCCAGACTTGGCCGAACTCACACCTCGTCGCCCACGATTTTAGCCAACGGCTCATCGGCGTCGTTGGTAGCCGCCGCTGCCGCTGCGAATCATGTAAACCATGGTACGCAACATTTCAACCCGAGGCTACCGCACTCCCGAACTCATTCAAATTCGTCAGATGCCACTGGTATGCCTCCAGCCGCCCCTCCACTGCCGACTCCGCCCGCTCCCGAGCCTACACAAGCGCCTGTCGGAACTCCCCCGGACAGACCGTCGCCTCGACTTGCGATAAGCCGACCTAAGAAGAGCAAGAAGGCTGAGCATCCTAGTCTACCCCCTGGGATGCTCAATGGCGGGGTTCCTCCGATCAACGTCTTGATCGTTGAAGATAACCCGATTAACTTGAAGCTCTTGGAAGCTTTCGTTAAGCGACTCAAAGTGAGATGGTCGTCAGCAATGAATGGCCGCGACGCTGTGAAGAAGTGGAGAAGTGGCGGGTTTCATTTGGTTTTGATGGACATCCAGCTTCCTGTCATGAATGGTCTCGACGCAACTCGTGAGATTCGACGACTGGAACGAGTCAACTCGATCGGTGTCTTTTCGTCTTCCCCTAATAGTGGAGTACCCGAGGAGAACCCCGATGAACTCAAGGACCAGGACCGACTTGAGAACTCCTCCCTATTCAAAAGTCCTGTTATTATCGTGGCTTTGACTGCCAGCTCCCTCCAGAGCGACAGACATGAAGCTCTAGCCGCGGGCTGCAACGACTTTTTGACCAAGGTAAGTGCTTGCGAGTCTCGTCTGTCTCAATTTTTTGACTAACATGAAACGTAGCCTGTCAACTTTGTCTGGTTAGAGCGCAAGGTTATGGAATGGGGTTGTATGCAAGCCCTCATCGACTTTGACGGCTGGCGCAAGTGGAAGGAGATTTCCCAAGAAGCAGAGGAGAATGAGGCGGCAAAGAAGGCGGCAGCAGTGGCAGCAAAGGCGAAATCTAAGAAGAATCGACTCTCGATGTCCAAAGCCAGCTGATGCCTCGACCCACCGGCTACTGGATATCGACGCTGTGAGACACAGTTCCGCCAAGGCAAGGACTGAAACCAGGATATTGGTCTACAGACACCCCACCAATGTTGATTTATGTTATTTTCAGTGCTGGATCTCTATACTCAACCCTATTGTGTTGGGATTTATTGTTTTGCATTGCATGGTTATCGGGACTGGACAGTAGGGAGTTGTGGTAATGGCTGTGAGAATGATATGACGGCGCAGGCAACAGATACATACGAATACCAATTTCTTTTTTGATGTAACGTGGATCGAGTTCCGTGTGGCACAAGAAATAACGCGAGGGCTGGCTTTTGGGACTTGTAGAGTAATTATCTGCGTAGAGGTGCCTTTGAACACGGTGGGTGAGGCATGGGCCAGCGTTCAGAACTCCATTGCTTGAGCGGACATCTACAACGGCCCAGGAGCTGGATTTACCAGGTTTACTCAGCTGACCTCATCCTCATCTCGCACAACTACTCCAGCTGCGCTTCGATCCTGGACGCCAAGGGCGTTGGGCATGTCATACGTCCGTCAGCAACGGCTCAATTCGTCTTGGTGAGGGCACAAAGCGCAAGGAAATATTGGTCTATATTTTTCCAACCACCAAATCTACCCTCTAAGCCTAGATGACCGTCCCTCTTTAGATTTTGCTTCCTGCGCCATGCGAAACCGCATCAGCCTCTGTGCGACGCACTCGAGATAGTAAATGTTGACAAAGGAGAAACCATGTGCTTGCGCATTCGACACATGTATAGACATTTCACGACGTTGTATAAAAAAAGAGAAATCACTGAGATTTACCCTTGGTGCCCTCGTAGTAGTGGGCCATCTGGAGACCAGCTCGTCGGAAACCACACTTGACGTAGAAGCCCTCGTTGGCCTCGCTGCAGTCGAGGATGCTCTTGTAGCAGCCGACCTGCTCGGCGACAAAGTCGAGCGCTTGGATGATTCGGAGACCGAGCTTCTTGCCCTGCTGGTCCTTTGCGACTGCGATGTCCTCGATGTGGCCGACGGCGCCAAGGCTGTGGATGCTGTAGGGGGAATGCTAGTTAGCCTCAATCCAGAACAAGCGTTCACTGCCAATGACTTACAACTTCTTCTCTACAATGAGAGCGCCAGTTCCAACAACGGGTCGCTCTGCGCGGGTGGTGTCCTCAATGATGATGATGTAGTAGCTGCCAGCAGCGGCCATATCGTCGTACTGCTTGGCAAAGTCGGCCTCGCTGATCTCGCCGACGGTGGTCAAGACGCGCAGGCAATCGAGGAAGCCACTGTCAAAATCGGACTTGCGCAGCGCACGCAGAGTGTAGCCCGCGGGCAGAGCAGCCTTGACCTCAGGGGAAAGGAGGTTGGCGCCGAAGATGCCTTCTTGAGCCATGGCGGTGTCGATTTGGCGGGGAGTTTTCGCGGGGTTGATTTCGAGGGGTCGAAAAAGGGGGGACTATTGGCAAGCGACTCGAGAGAGATTGAGCGATGACGAGGAAGCAATTGTCGAGGACAGGCAAGAGAGAGGGTAACGTCAAAAGTCTGTGAAGGGTATCAAGTATATAGGATCCAGGAAAAAATGTTGAGTGGCTGTTTGATGTAAGATCTGGAGGCTGGTCCGTTCAGCTAGATGGGATCTCAAGCATCGGCCTCATTGGGCGGACTATAATTAGGCCAGCGAGTTCCTGGTGCCAGCCTTGGGAGGCCGCTACCCGTGGACCTTCGATTGGAAGGGGTGTAAGCGGGCTGTTAGTGTGGCGGGTTCCCTGCGAGGCTCTGAACATGACGCTCTTCTTGTTGGTCTTTGCTATCCCTGGCAGACCGAACTAACCAGATATGTTGCTGTAGAATGGTTCTGCTTCTATATTGCAGTTTTAGTGCTCTATCTAGCCCGCTGATGAGTAGGACTGCGGGTGCTGGCTCCCATCAACTGGCTAGGTAGCAATGAAGGCCTGGAGAAACCTTTGGCGACAAAGTCATGGCTGCTGGTCTGGCAATTAGTGGCTGTGCATGGGCCAGCGGGTTTCCAGTCTAAGCCACCGTGGTCACCAATTGACGGCAAGAGAGGGGAGCTTGAAGCTGTCCGGAAAATCAGTATTCCCGGGAAACTGAAAAATTGCTGCCACTCAAAATGAGCATGCTGCCTCCAACCAACTTCAGTCTTGTGAATTGACACCCAGCCAATTCCATTCAATTGGTCCCGGGTCGCATGTAATGCAGTTCAGAAGTCTTCTGAAGCTGCCTTGATCATGCCTCCTCGAGTACGCGGCGCATCGGTGCCGCTGGCTGGCCTCGATGCCGCCGCCTCTCTCCCGCCGCGGACCGCCCCATTCGTCCGAACCTTTTCGACAACACCATGCCGCGAGAAGATGAGCAAGGGCCGCATGCGCATGTTTGAGTGGCTCAACTCCAACTCGGGCAGGAGTTATGCTGAGCCCAGCGGCGGTCCCAACTACCTTGGTCCCTACCAAGATCAGCCTTTTCCTCTCAACCCCTTGTTCCGAAGTCAGCCTGTGCTGGACGACACTACACGAGAACTCATCTATGATAAGGTGACGCGCCAGGGAGAGTCGCTCAAGGCGGTGTCTGCTGAAATGCACATCGACGTGAGGAGAGTGGCTGCCGTAGTGCGGCTGAAGGAGGTTGAGAAGCAATGGGTAACCGATGTGAGTATTTTTATGTTTTGTTCTTTTCAATTTTGCATGATGAGACTACACAAAAATTTTCGATTAGTCTTGAAGACCTTCACATGGTTATACTTTTTATATTCTGATAGCAACACCCAATATCTTGCGTTTTTACCTTGTCTGTATTGACACAAGCTAACGTTTCCAAAAGGGAAAGAAATTGGCTACCCCATATGCCAAGGCGGTTATGAAGATGCTGCCCAAGACATCCTACCGAGAAGGCGAGGAGAACGAGCCCCACGAACCCATCAATGACATTCACGTACACAACCTCACTTTACAACAACTATTCGTACCTGTGTCTGAATCACGGCACTTCACACGAGAAGATGCCGCTAAGGCCTTCCACGACAAGATGCTCTCGGCCGACACACGGTCGCCTCAGCCCGAGTTGATCGAGATGGAGCGAGAAATCGTCAATGGTGCCAGCCGGGCCGACAGCTTAAAGAAGTTCCAAGAGGATACCCAAGCAGAGGAAGACAGGGTCGCCCAGAAGATCCTAAAGCAACGCGAGCGAGAGGAGTCACGGACAAAGAAGGTCAAGACGGACCGTTACGAGTTCCGGTTCAAGGAGATCAACGTGGATGACGTCGGACGTGACGGTCGGTCAAGAAAGGGAACTGGATGGAGGTATGGTGCGCCGTTCGAGGACCGCAAGCGCGGGTTGGTCAAGATTCCCACGTCTGTTCCTTAAAGTGTATAACTATTTATGTATGTATGTCGAGATGTGGGATATGGGTATCGCTTTGCTTGACCAGCCGGCGCAACTGTACAATAAGAATGCCAACGCTGTGTATAAATCATGGCTATAGACATGAACTATATGCTCATCCAAGGAGAGGAAGTTTAGCATATTACGTTGGGGCATGGCATGAAACAAGGCACACTGCTTGGCAATGTGAAAGACGAGTCAAACGCTAAGTGTGTATTTCTACTCTAACTGGTGTCGTTAACTGGTAGGTTGGGCTTGATACTCACTCGCCATCAAGGCTAAGACGTGCTTGTGCTAGGCACGATCAAGTTCTTGCGGATCTGCTCGATGTCGTCCTGCGACAGCCCGCACTTCTCGACAACGTACTTTTCTACAGAGCCGTACTGCTGACGGAACTCCTTCAGCGCCGCGAGCATATTCTCGGGTTGTGCCCCAAGCATTCGCTTTGCCCCCTCGAGATCACCTTGGAGCTCAGGGTTCTTCATCAGCGAAGCCATGAGCTCGTCCTTGAAGTCGCCCAGACCGGCCTCAGTCAGACTATACTCATGGGCAATCGTCTGATCATCAACTCCACAGATGGACAAGATGAATGCGCAGATAACACCGGTTCTGTCCTTGCCGGCGGTGCAGTGAATCAGCAACGGCGTGGGATCCGGCTTGGCCAGGTGCGAGAGGATAATATTGATGGGTTTGGTGCCAGTCTCCCAAATAGACCGGTAAACCTCAACAAAGCCCTCTGTTCCCTCAGCGGTATAGTTCTGATGGCGCAGCGCGATGGCTGCGGGGCCGTAATCCTCGTCCAAAAAGACCGGGACGAAAACTCGCTCAGCACCAGGCCACTCCCGGGCAGCAGAGTTAAAGCGCTCAAGCTCTATCCGGGAGCGCAGGTCGTAGACGTGCGAGATCTTGAGGTCCTGGAGGGCCGTCTCGCCGTCGGCGGTGAGGCGGGATGGCTCTGCGGAGCGGAAGACGAGGCCGGGCTTGATGGTGTGGCCGGGCCGGGAGGAGATGGGGATGGGATGGCCGCCGAGGTCCCGGAAGTTGGGGAGGCCGGGGATGGAGTGGAAAGGGGGGCCGAGATCGGTCATTGCTGGTAAATGATTCTATGAACAGATAGGGCTGAAGAATATGTACATCCAAGGTAGTTGCGGTGTAAATTGTGTAATGTTCCCGCTTGTGCCAGAGGTGAGATCGTTGGCCATGGATCTTATCCACGGCAGCAGTCCAGTTGCGGTCGCGGGCAAGAGTGGGGCATCACCATGCCTCGGTACGGAGTCCGGTGTGAACCCGACAGGTGTGGGATCCTTTGCATGCTGAGCTGATCTTTGTTGCCATGAAGGTATAAGTTGGTTGAAAATACCAGAGGAGCTAGATTACGGATAGTAGTATGTCGATCATTGAGGACGTGGGCCAATCCCGCTACACAAGTTCTCTTGTTAATAAACATCACTGATCAGCGTAAGCAAGACAAAAAGAACATGAAGCGAATGCAAGTCTATAAAAGCAACAGTCTATATATCCCATACGCGAGTGTTCCCCTCCGTCTATAGTCGTAAAAAGAGTGTCATAGTAATACATGCCCGTGGGCGAGAATGCCATCCCAAACGTGAGTTCCTCCTCTATAAAACCATGCTATCTAATACTTTTGTTCAGGCCCTATTTAACGAGCGAAGTAACAGAACCGGAGGGAAAGCAAACCGCGGGCCCTTAGCAAGCGGCATAGGCGCAGCTACTGCACCGGCGAACATGGCAAGAAGGGCAAGCGACGTCGGTGCTGACGTTGAACCATCCGTGGGCGCAGTTACACTGGAGGTTGTTAGTATCATAGTGCCAAGTAGATCCAAACACTTTGATAGACTTACACATTGCCAGACCTGAGCGCCCATGGAGTTGACCAGCTGAGATCGGTGCGAGGCAGAGGTAGAGGTGCTGTCGGAGCTAATGTGTCCAGTTAGTATCTAGTGCTGCAGGTAGTTCTAGCGCAGAAACACTTACTAGTTGGTGGCGGCCATGTTGAATATGTGTAGATATGTTTCGAAGATATGCTTTAAAGCTTTGAAGTGGTAGGATTGTTTGCTTGAATGTAGAGGAAGGTGATTGTCTGAGTGCTGTATCCATCCAAGTAACGAGAGGAACTGGGCTCTTCTTTTATCTCTGCATTCTCGAGTTGTGAGCCTCAACTCCCACACAACGGCGGAGTAGAAGAGTCGGGCTCCGGCAGTGCTCTCGGTGAGGCAGCAGATGATGAGCCTCGAGGCAATCACGCCTCATTGTTATTGACTTCATGCTAAACAGCAGTGTCTCTCAAAACAAAGGCTAGAGCCGGCACAAATGTGGGAATGGCCCCATGAAACACGGCACAACTCGAAACGTGATAAGAGAATTGCCCAGAGTGCCTAGTGACTAAGTTCAAGGCACTCCAAGGCACAGCCCGCTGGTAACAGAAAGCACACAAGCCGTTCCAGTCACAATTGTGCCAGCCGTTAGACTCGAAACGAGAAAGGCAACGGTGGTGGAGTCTGCTAGTGCGGCAGCCTAGGCTGCTGACGCCAGTGTTAGCGCTGGGCGTGCGGACGCTATCACTATTGAGTCGCCGCAGCATGGTTGAAAGCGTGACCATGAAAGCTGGATTCGGAAGCCGTACCCAGCCTAGGGTCTCGCCTTGTGCTGCGGGATCCCCCTTCACCGAGGATATTTCCTTCTCGAACACGAGCCTCAAAACGCAGAGCCTCAAGTATTGCCAAGTCTCAAGCTGGTTGGGTGAAACCCGGCATGACGACAGGGCTGTGTGAGGCGCTGGTGGTGACCTACGGGCCAACCACAGCGCCCAGCTTTTTGCTCACTTACACGGCCATCCCGCAACCTGCCAAAACAGGATTCAGAATGTGCCAAGGTGGGCAAAAGTGAATTGCACAATCCCAACGAATGGGAATTTGCTTAAAGCTTATTCCGACGAACCAAGACGCGTTCCCCGTCGCTTCTGGCTCTTGGTGTGCTTTCTGGAAATGTTCCTTTTACCGAGAAACCCAGCGGCTGCATGTGTCAGGTGTCAGGTGGTGCTGTGCCCTGCAGCCCTATCTCATCATCATCGTCTCACGCCGAAGGCTGACTGACTGACCCATGGTCCATCGCGAGCATCGCCCATTCTGGTGTTGCTGTCTTGACCAAACAACTGCTCTAGCCAAAACGACATCGGGAGGCTATGTCGTGCCTTCTTCTTTGTCTTGCCGACCCTGCTCCATGGCTGCCCTGGCTGCATCACTTCTCGCTTCGCGTTCGCTTTGCGTTCACGTTGCTGCTCTTTGCCCTCAGGATCACAAAAAAGTCCAACGAAAATGTGTGCTGGGCTCCGTCGAGACGGCCCGTGTGGCAGGAGGCGACAATCGAGACCTTGAAACGGGAAACCACGATGGATTTTTTCTTATTCATTTACAAAAACCACAAGATCAGATCTTGGGGCACAACGGGAGGTCCCTCGTCAATTCCAACAGCTTCACACGACTGTCACCGGTCACTGTATGAACCGAAATGACGTGAAAGAAACTGACAAGGTACAGAACGTGCGATGGCTGTTCCATAACAGTTAGGGTTGCTGACACGCGTGGATTGAGCAATCTTGCTGCGTTTGACAAGCTCAGGCAATGAGTATGCCCATTCTCCCGTCGGATCAAACTGGTAGTCGGTTGAAAGATCAACGATGAGACCTGAGCTTTGACCGAATGCCTCGACGAACGACTGGGAGGTCTTGTTGGGCAACTCGCGACGGTGCCTCATTGAAGTATTCTTCTTACATAGAGGGGTTTGGATTCGTGTTAAGAGCATTAGCAAGGCGTGCCGTGCCCATGTCAAAAAACACAGGACTCATCTCAACACAACCATAACTCTCATATAACTACTATTAGGCTAATAGCTGGAAGATACTATTATAAAAGAAGCTTAAGTCTTAATCAATCTTGTATAAAGTAAGGCTAAGCTTAGCTTTACTATGGCATAAAGATTTTCTCATATTCCCGAGTTTTCTGACCATGACGAGCCGTGGTAGAAACAGTGCCGGCGTAGGCTTGGGAGCTTGGATGAGGGAGACTTTCAGCATCGGGATGGCCGTCTGGACTGATTTTTGAAATGATCACTCTTCAAGTTGGTCGACTTTAGATGTCGCGCCAGGTCTCGTTATTTTCGCATCGCAAACGAGGTCTCACGAGATGCATGCTCGCACCTTAGTTTGCATCACAAGACAGATGAGATGCAGACAAAAACCTTCAGAAAATGGTAATATCTTCTTTGAGCCATATAAATATGAGCTTCCTCTTTACGAGCGTCTCTCAAAACTTCTCACGGCGCCACGCATCGTTTTCTAATTCACATCTCACACGATGAAGATACGAGGCATCACTATAGCGGCGAAGGTTCGAAACCTCCTTTCTAAAGATCCGCCTCCAGCCTACGAACAGCTGCAAGCTAGCTCCTCAGATGCCAGTGAGTATGACGCAGATACCAAGGGTCGTCCTAATGAGGACTTGATCTTACAATCAAGGGGATCATCCATCCAGGCAGTCTCGACAAGAGTGGCAGCAGGTCCACATCCACTCTTCAAGTTGTCATGCAAAGGCTACTGGATCGATTGGACACGCCCTGATGGATTAGATAAGAACCCGGGGCTGTGGAATGTTTGGCCCTTGGAAACATCCTCTGCTGAATCCAGACCACAGAATTGTCGCTGTGTGAAGTGCAAGATCAAAGGTGTTTGTAGTCTGGCCATGGACAAAATGAACCACGACTGGGCAAAAGACGCAAAGTCAATGTGGAGATGCGACACACCATTGCAACCTGGGGAGATGGAAACAACAATCCTCTCCTCAGAAGACTGGACCAAGCATTGGGGATGGGCCATTACCATCAAGATTGAGAGCCCACCCGACGATTCGAATGCCAGTGAATGGTACTTTGATGTGAGAATCCTCGTCAAAGACTTGCCGAGCCAGCTACAAGAAGATAGCGAGCTGCGCTGGGAGGATGGGAACTGGATGTCAGAGTATGGCTGGCTCTACTCCCCACGCAGCATTTCTGCCGAAAAGAAAGACTGGGTGCGATACCTCGCATTCTCGACAAGAGAGAAGCCAAAAGAGAAGTCCCTGAACTCGCGAAGCTGGGTCGCCGAAGTTTGTATGCCCCATAAAGAAAAGAAATGGCTGGAGGATACTGACTTTCGGGATTTCCTCTCGGCCAAGGACATTGTTCTGTGAGTTTAGTCCATCACTGCGTGGTACGATACCAGTCGAGTGTAGGTGCTAATCACCAGCGTTGCAGAGCCCAGATCGACCAACGGACAGCTGAGGCAAGATGCAAAACTGTTGTCATGTATCGCCGAGGGATCGCATACGGAAACGACATGACGGGAGACCCAGTTGAAGCATGGAATGCCGATCAGCAAAAGAGGTTTGAAGAGTTCATTACTCCTCTACTCCAGAGATAATTTCGCAGTGGAGAGCGTGCAACAGAACAGGCAAGGAATCTGAGGGAGCAGCGTGTGTCTTAAGTGCCAGCGTTTCTGTTAGAGGACAGGTAGCGGCCACCAGATAGAAGCTGAGAGAATACTTTGCTACCAACAGAGCTCATGCCCCATATCTGTTTCACTTTGGAGCCCTGCTCTTAACCCTGGATCAATGCGACCCCGGCCAGGCTAACAGCAGGGAAGGGAAGCAGGCTAAGCGATGATGCCAGGGCATCCAGGGGTCATGCGATGCGCGCAGCTAAACAAGCTTGGCCCGCACTACGTCATCGTTCACAGTTTGGTGAATCACGACAATTTCCAAGGGTCGTCACAAATCTGTTTAATTAGGGCCATCTGGCCGCCAGGGCGCGAATGACGGCAGAGACTTGTTCTACGTATTAATTGACACCTTGAGATTCCCTTGCCAAGGCATGCCTTGCTCTTTGCTCAGTCGCGACCCTAAACCTTAAGGCAACGCGCTTTCCCCAAGCCCAAAGCATCTCGGTTGCCTACAGATTCCATCACCGCTAGATTGACGCTCCTACAAACCACCATCCATTCATTAATCGCTGACCCGCTGCGGCCCGAAGATACCCTCATCCCCCGCCTCCAGACTGCCAGTTTCTCTTTGTTTGTGATACCACGATACCCCACTCATTCAACGCAGCCAAAGCAGGATCGCAACCATGGGCGTGTTGGATCTTGCCGTCAGCTACGTGCTATTCTCTACCCTCCACCTCTTCTGCTTTGCCCTCGCTCTCACCACGTGTGGCCTATACGGCACCGACATCCATCATGCGAATCAAGCACACAAGTATTCCGACTCAAAATGGGTAAGTGGACTTTCGATACGTGCGCCAAGGTGCCAATTGCTGACGCGAGCAGGTCTACGCTGTGGTAGTCGGTAGTATCTCAGCAGTCACCTGTGTACTCTACTTCATTCCCTTTGTTCTGCGCATCGCCGGCGTTGTCGCCGCCGTATGGAACCTGATCCTGTTCATCCTCTGGATCACTCTCTTCGGTGTCTTTGGCAAGGTATGGTTGAGTGCTGACTGCCGTCGATCGATGCCGGCACTGGACGAATCATTGGCTGACTTGAATGTGACACACGTGCAGATGTATATCAACGAGGATGCCGAGGGCGACAGTGGTGTCCAGCGCATGAAGAATGCCGTGTGGGTTGACCTGGCCAGCGCCCTGCTGTGGTTCATTGCGACTCTGGCAGCCTTTGGATACTGGTGGAAGCACCGTGACACGAGGTCCCGCTTCACCGGCCGCGCCCACGTCTAAGCAGCATAGAAGTGACAGATCGATCGATCGTCTTTTGTCAAGAGAATGGTTTCGAGAGGGGCCGTACTGCAACTGCAAGTTGCGACGTGGCCGAGGGAACAAGGGGAAACCCGCAGGTCGGGATGCTGGTCTGATCAACCGCTGGCTTGGATTTTTGGTCTCATCATTTACTCTGGTTCCGTTTCCCGTACACGAGCGAGACTGGTTCCGTTCCTGGATGACCTGGCAAAACAGTATTGAACTTAATTCCATGTTTTAGTTACTGAAATGAGTATGTTGCAGTTTACTACCGCAGCTTCCCGCCGCAGCCTCCCGCTCACGGTAGATGACAACCACTCAGATCGCGTCTAGAGTTGACCGATCACTGGTGAAGAAACTTGTGTAACCAGTAAGCGCCTCGCCTGGTTGTCGCTCGTTTGTTTGTGAAGTCATCGTGGCAGTGTGCCCCCTTCTACAGTCTAATAACCGGCGGAAAGCTGCACAAGCGCCGTTGCAGACAAGCCCTCAGAACCGAGATAATCTGCCCCCGCGCACATAACTGGTAGACAAGAAAGAGCAATGCACCGCGACGTCGATATCGCGCCACTCCAGCGCAAGGGTGTTACCCCCGAAGAGTAGGGTCCAAGAGGGGGCAACGTCGATCGTTGACAAGTTTGCCCCCCCTCCGAGCCGCCAGCAAGCGACGGAACTACCAAGCATGACAAGGGTGAGATGACGATGACGGTTTTTTCAGAAGCGAAGGGTCTTTTCAAGGGTCCGGCTCTCTACTGGCTGCCATGCTAGTCTGGTCCTGTTGGAAGCCGTGCGCCGTAGGATCTTGACCCGATGGAGGTCGGAGAGCATGAGGATTTTCCACCGAACAAACAAGAGCGCGGCGCTTGTGAGGGAACGATGTGGGTCTAGATGGTCTGGTCGATGCCATGACGTCGATCAGATACCGGGCGAGTTATCAGGAGTGGAGAGCTGTCTGAAGCCCGTTTGTTTTTGGTGCAAGGATGGCCTCTGTGTTCATTCCGGCGGAGAGGGCGAGAGGCGTTGGGCAGAGTTTCCCATGTTGATCATCGCCCTTGGCAGCGTAGGTTGAAGTTATGGAGTGATAAGGGACCGCACGTGGGATGGCTACGAGAGTTGAGGTTGCTGACCGCTCGTATCAGGGTTCCAGCTGTTGGAGATGATTAAGAGCACATGGTGGTGGTTTTAAAAAAGAAAGAAGCAATACGAAGGCTGAGATTACGAATTTCTAAGAATGGGAATTCCTCAGAAATTGAGCCAAAAAGTTACATCCACAGAGGGGCTTTGTCCATTTTGTCTGCATATTTTTGTCACATTTCTTTCGTCTCTAGTCTCAAAGATCTTTTTTTTTGTCTTTGGTTGCAAAAGCCTTGCGTTGCGTTGTCTGCTCCACATGACGATGGCATCAAGGCACGGAGCAAAACCGCGGAGTCGGGCACCCAACCGCCCACATCGTCATTGAAGGCCGGACACCACGGGGGGTCTTGTGCGCTGTGGAGGGTCCTTGGGTAGCGTTTGAAGGGTCGGGTGCTTGCAAAAAATGTGGAGGATATCAAACGATTCATCAACTAGACCCGCGTATTCTAGTCAGTTGGATGTCGGTCTGCACCTCGTTTGTCTCTTTGTACGACAGTGTCTCTTTGCGTATGACTCTCAACAAACCAAACCTCGCCTCTGGAAGCGATGTTTGCTGTTGGAGCTGGAGCCCTGCCCGGTTGCCCGCAGGGTCGTCCCGTAGGTATCTGCTGGCCAGGTGTACAGCGGCGACGCACGAGGCAAAGTACAGATGTTGGGTGAATCGCGTGCGTTAGATACATGCCAAAACCCCTCCCGCATGTCGCGATCCTGACGTGGTACCCAAAAGTGGATTCCTGGGCGTCGAAAAAAATGAGACAAGGCCGCCGCAGCAAGCCACCAACCTCCCCTGCCCTGGGCTGCTGGGACTGTGCTTACCAGGATCCTGCGTTCTTGTTCGTCTCTGCTTGATTCTCCCGATATCATTAGCGGGCGCCATCCAAGATTCCCACTTTTTCATGGTTGGGATGGAACGGGAACGGGAAAGCGAAGATCGGTCCTTGCAAAGTCCTAGTCCTGGTCATCTTGACTCGCCCGGGGATAACAAAACCGTTTGGCATCCCTTCAATCTTGTCTTCTTAGTCAACTCTTGATCAACCTGCTTTTGCTTCGCTTCTCTCACTCCTTTGCAAACAAACTCGTTCGGTTCGTCAGCCCCAGGGTCCATCTGTGTCTCGACGCTGCATCTTCCCGTTCAGCCATCCATCCTGGATACATACCTCTGCTTGGCACTTGGCAATTCCAGTCGCCGGGTTCCTCGTGCTGCACGCAACTCTCCTTGATACAAAAGTCACTGCGCTTCGCCGGCCATTCATCTGCGACAACCGAGTGCCCCTCACTGCACATCATCAGCCTCCGAGTGCCGCCCTCCCCCTTCTACTTCATTCCTGTCCCTCCTCGCTGGAGACTTCTTCATACATGCAACGACGCTGGCGCCTGCTCCACGACTCGGGCTGTTTAATCAGCCAGGCGACTCCTCACTCTCCCCGGGACCACCAGAGATTCAAGCCTCAGACATCGACAACCGACGACACCATGGCCAGCTTCGCCCGCACAATCAAGTCTCCCTATCTCTCGCCCCGGCTGCGACCTTCAATGCCGGGGCGGACCATGTCCACCAACTCCGACCTTTCCATCTCGTCTCCCAACAGCCCGCGATCTGACGACCTCGGCGACTTGGTCCTGTCCGGACGCAACACCCCGACGTTTCCGCACTCGAGATCCGGACGCGGCCGAGATGGATATCTGGACGCAGACGACCTAGGCTTCCGCCATGGCCGGTTTCAAGGTGAGCAGCATTTCTTTGGCATCAAAACTCGCGGATGTCCTTCTTGGGCCATGCCGCGTATCCCATCCCATGATTGCCCATCTACCCCACCTCTCCCCTCGATGATCGCCCATCAACTGCTCTCAAGTGAGTGCCTAGAGGCTCCTCGTGGACGGCCATCGGGATCTGCCCCCGACCCCGACCGACAAGCCCCAAGACGGACAAAGCTGGCCCAGCCGACCGGCACCGTCTGAAAACCTCCGAGACCAGAGACATAGCCCAATTATTCGATCCAGCGCCACAGAAGCACCCGGAGAACATCCAAGAACCCCCTGACACATGGCACAACTGCACACTGTACACCATCGCCCAATGCGACCTGTGCGAAGACGGGGTCGTGGACAGACTCAAGCGATTAGGAGCCGCCACCACACTCGCGTCCCACGCTGCGATGCATCCACATGTCCGTCAACGCAACCTCAGGTGTTGAGCGACCAATGGTGCATCCGGGAAATGACTGGCGCACAGCGCGGGGTGGATGAGGTCTCGGGAGCCTCCCGCACCCCCATTCTTCAGATTGCCATGTCGAATTTCCCCCATCCGCCAACCTCGTCGCCAATCGCCATACGCTTGGCCAGTTTGTTGTCGATTTCCTCCTGCCTTTTCCATCGCATCATCTCCGAACTTTGTTGTCCTTTCTCCCCTCTCATGCACGTTTCCCATCCTCATTCGGCCCGTGTTTCCTGGGCTCTTTGTCCGGGCGAATTGTCGTGCATCGCGCTACTTATGCCTCTACCCCCACATTCAACTCCAGCCATCGCGGGGTAGCGGCCCCATCTTCCCGGGCCCGGCCGTTTAAGTGAGGCCCGCGCTCTTGGATGTATTATGGCTCTGCCCTAATAAGCGTCTTATACCCATCCATGATATGCCTCATCCTCCTGATTTTCACTCTCTTTGTTAAACTCTCTTCATCGGCCCATTATCAATCCACCTGCTCCAGCCCCTTGTACTCACACTTCCTTTCAACAGATGATAATGAACGATCAGTTCCTGGCACCCCTTCTGCTCCCTCAACTCCACAAAGTCGCAGCAGTGCTCGACCGATAAATATCGATATACCTCAACTCAAGCGCTTCAGTACTGCTCCCGCTCGTACTCCCCCTGAACCTTTGTCGGCTCGTGGAGATTTACCTGGGTAAGACGAGACTTCCTCCCTGACCTAACGATATTGGTTGACTGACCTGATCCAGAGGCTATTTTCCCCTTCACGAGGACCCAAACAGTCGGGTCCATCGCCCACATCCATTTCAGCATCACCCGGACGCAAGAATGAGCCGCCTCATCTCGGAATCGGGACCGGTCTACGCCGACCGCCCTACTTCACATCCCGCCCAGAACGCTTCCATGATCCAGTCAAACACACCCGTCGCCTCCTATCTTGCACCAGGGTTCCACGACAACCCCTTGCCCATGGGCAAGTACTATCCTTCCAACTATGAAAGCAACAATGGCAGCCAGACGAATTTACGTCCCGCCCTGACAGGGACACTATCGTCCAACATCGGTCCTGATTCTCAGGTGCCACCTCGTGCAACTGCTGAGACGGAAATCCGTCGAAAACTACAACAATATCAACGTGACATGATTGCACAGGCGAGCATGGCGGCCAACGAGCTTCTGGGCAGCTCGGCCAAGCCTGATAGCAAACTGGCCGGTGGCGTCTCGCTGCATTCTCTTCCTCTCCGAGATTCGCGATTCCTAACACCGGGCCCACACAAACCCAGATCACCAAGACTGGCTCCTCTGGGGAGCCCAGGACCGGTCACCCCGATGGACCTTGAGTCACTTGATGGTGGCGATTACCTGAGTCGCTAAAGGCCAGCCCCTTTTTCAGAGGCTCTTTAACGTCGATGGTGATGCCTCATATTGCACTGCTTTGGAGTAGACCCTCGTAACAGAATTGATTTTAGATTGTTGGAGGAACAGACAAGGGCAGATTGAGGAAGATCAGGAAAAAGGTGTCAGAGTGGGATTTTCATACATGGCGTTGGTTGGAACCGAGTTAAGCAGATTGGCTCGACTTGACGGATTGGGCGGCATTTAAGCGTTTCATTTGATCCATATCTAGTACATTTAGGCAGTTACCCACAGACGTGTTGTGAAGACATGATACCCATAGAACAGAGACATATTCCAAGCTTTCTCCTTTGTACTTCTCTTCGTATACCTAATGGAGTTTAACGTGAAAGTTCATTGATGTCATGTTGATTGATCTTGATAACCAGACCAGTAGGTAACCTTGAGCAGGGGGGTTGCAGATAATAGAGAGAGTCCGTGAGGCCATTGTGGTCCACTTACACTGAAGTTCGGCTAACGTCTGTGTCTTTAGCTGTTGAGATCCAGCTCTAAGCGACACTTGGCAACCATAACGCTTGTTGCTTTCCACCAAAAATACATCCTCTCCCTGAATTTAACTAACTGTTCAGCAGTACCTAATAGAGAATGATTAAAAACACACAGGCTGCGATGAACGAATGCACCTGAACAAATTTCCGAGACACGTGTAGGGTACCTGGTCTTAGGCAGAAGGCGATTTTAAGTGGGGGATAGCGACACGTGATCTGGCGTCGCGTTTGAGAGCACCTGCACTTGTCCAAGCTGACCTTGACGCGTTTCCACTTTGAACAATGTCGTGTTAATGACTTCTTTGGCGACTCCCCAAGCGCTTATCTCTCTGGCGGACTTTTGAGCAGTGGAAATATTTATCCTGCTCTCGAAATGCTGACCGCCCCTCTACTTAATGACCCCTTGTCATGGTTAGCTCGTCGCCACGGATCATGACTTCCTCGGCGCCCACTTCGGCACTTGTTCTCGATTTCATCTGCCTGTTCACGCATGACCTGAAAAGAAAGCAGAAACGATGGCAGGATGGAGTTCTCAAGTACCACACATTCAACAAACGTATTATGGTCTACGATGACCGCAGCCACTTCATTGGAGACGCTCATTGGCAAGAAGGAGGTGACCTCCAGCCGGGAGATGAGTTTGAACTGGACCGTGGGTCTGCTATTGTGCAGGTTTCGGACTGCACTGGTCAGCGGGAGCAAGATTTGACGGAGCTTCTGGATAAGCGCGCAAAGGAGGTGGAAAAGCGCCGTACGAATGCAGGCGTTCGGACACCAGGATCAACTGCAGCAGCGGCTCACACCCCAAGGGCGACCGACCAATCTGCCCACTTTCAACTTCGACACCGCCCGCTCACCGATCTTGTTGGTGGATCTTCTAGGATAGGGAGGGCTGCCATCTCTCCTCACTCGCCGTACGAAGCTCGCAAGATGGCGATTAACCCAGGCCAACAACAGGAATCACCCTCCGAGGATGCACGACCTGCCAAGAGGAGGAAACAAGAAGAGTCTCCTCCGAGCAAGATGGGACATGCGCGAAGTCTTTTTGGTACTACGTTAACTCTTACGCCCTACACGTCTTCAAACCCAGTCGCTCGGAGCCAAGCATTGCGAGATAGGACGAACGTGGCGCCCAATGCTGCATCGACATCTGCTCGCACCGGGACATCAGGCTTGCCGGACCGTGCTGAAAGAAGTTCCAAATCGCCATCGCCCTCTGAGGATCTCGAAAAGGTCGTCGCCGATCCTATCCCTCGACAGCCAGCTCCGCGCCGCACACTCCCGCAGCGAGCGTCTCTAAGAGAGCTACTTGGAGGAAATGGCCCGAACTCCAATCTCGACAGGCCACGGTTGAAGGAGGCTAACCCTCAAAACCATAAGATTTCGGTGCAACCGTCGAAGCCTCGACCGTCAATATCGATAAATGAAGTGGCCTCTGCCCCGGTTGCTGACTCTGGCACGTCAAAGGATCACAACAACCCCAATCTTAATCGCCGTCAAACAAATGAGTCTACTCGGCGGAAGGATTCGGGACAACCATCGAGGTCACACTTGTCATTGCCAAAAGCTGCGAGGGCCCCTCACCCAGCTCAGGAGGCAGAACAGGACAAGGACGAAGCATTCCTGAGTTGGCTTCAATCAAGTGAGGATAACCCGGCAAACAGCAAAGTTCCTACGCACAAATCGATCCCGCGGCCATCATCGCCGTGCGATTCTGCGAGAGATGATGTGCCTCCAGACCAGGAACCAATTGAGATCGACGAAGAAGATGAAGAAGAAGAACCACCACCACCTAAAGCTACTACAAAACGAGCCGAGCGTACCACTGTGAAACCGCCGACGAAGACCAAACCGCATAAAGACCCCAAAACCGTGGGCACCAAACGAGCTTTGAGCTCAGAGTCGGCCCTGGCGTCGCGGACTGAAGCAGATGATCTTCCACCACCAGCCAAAGAACCAAGAACAGAACTTCGAATCCGGTCAAGGCAGCGACGAGGGCTGCTGATGATATCTGAAAAGCAAGACAGGGGCCGTCCTACGAAAGCTCGCGTACGCTCTGCAATAAACACGGCTGCTGAACTCGAAAGCACCCCGGAAACAGAAGCTCGTTCTGTTGCTGCTTCTGAGGAGCCTCGTGCCATAGACAGCCGTGTCATACACCGGAATCTCTCAGGCGATGCAGCCCAACGGCGAGATTCTACCTCGTCGCACGTCAGCACTTCGGACTCCGACGACTCGTCAAAGGAGAAGCCGGCGACAGAAACGCCGTGCCTGAAGCGGAGCCCAGAAACCTTGGACCATGCCCCCGATGAAGCAACGGATCATGGCGATGCTGTTTCGGTCAGTAGCACGCCCGATGATGATATTCCGACATCCCCTCCGCGACGACGAGCGAATCCCACTCGTCGCAGCAGGCGGAAACCGCCGCAGCCCGTATTAAGCGATGATGAGGATGCCTGTATGGATGTCGACTCGCCGACTGAGCCTACTCCTAAGCGAAAGCCTGATCCTAAACCGAGTACTGGCCCGCGAATCACAAAGATGTCGCGCAAAAGTGTCAAGAGCAGAGAAATCATTGGATTCGTCTTGCCCACGGATGACTTTCCTGCAGCAGCTTTCGCGTCGATGTCTACTGACCAGTTGAACCCTGCCGAGGTTGAAAAGACAGGCGGTGCTGCAGAGGTGACACGCAAGTCACACACTGAGGGGGCCCAGCATCAATCCGTGGCGCAGCCTGAAGCACAACGCAACGTGAGCGACGAGTCACAAGGCAGGCAACCACCCCGCCTCATCAATCCCGCAACTCGAGGCAAAAAGGCTGCTAGAAGAGAGGATGCAGCTGGGCAACCGCCCCAGACCTTGATTCAATTAGAACCTGCTGTCCCCTCACGTATCGCACCCCCTGCTGCCCCCGCTGCCCCCGTAAAGCGGGCGCCTTCTGGAATCAATGGAGCTCAGTCAGCATTGCCAGGCTTTACTCGGGCAAACGGTGGTGCTTGGAGCCGACATGCAGAGGACTTGTTGGGCATGAAGCGACCTTCCAGAACGAAACCTCGAAGGTAGCCTCGGCTCAACCGTTCGTGGAAGGTAAGCTCTGGAATGGAATTGGGCCTCAATGGTAGATTGGCCATTTCCCAACCACTGCTATCTTGGAAGGCTCTGTTTGTGAGGCTCTGCTCCCCTCGAGCAGTTTCCAGGTTTTGACATCACCAAACGGGCGCAGTACGATGTGCAGCCCTACCAGGCTATGGTCACAGCGGGTCGCGAACCATCTGCACCAGAGCGCCTGTCATCATGGCAATGAGGCTCTGTGAGGCTCTGTGGCCCCATCACCAGGTGGATTCACACGGATCATCCTACTTGTCTGTTTACGAGCAGCCGAGGCCTTGAAGAATGCCTTTTCTCATCGTTTGCCCGGAGCTTTATTTCTCGTCTTGCTGCGACTGCTGATCTCTCAGCTTTACTCACGCACGGCAATTTCCCGAACAAGCACCCAACTAGAACAACATGGCTTCCTGGATGAATCTTAACACTAACAATGCGACCTTCAGTCCTTGCCATTATTCTATGCTAGGATTGTATGGGACGCAAAATATGACAAGCAACTTCCGTCGCACCAACCTGATCAAACCCCAGAGGACGGAGGAGCTGCAAAGTCTGTATGACCGATGGCGGGAATTAGAGAACTGTCAAAAGTTTGAGCAACACCTGCAGCTCAACGATAGTGAGCATCATCTGCAACCTGAAGGGTCGCCCCAAGGGACCAGTGAAAGATCGCCGTCCATAGTGTCCGGTCACTCGGGAGCAGAGGACTCAGGGCACACAGAGCGCTCTCAGAAGCCTCGCCGCCGGGGTCCTCTGTCTAAAATGAAGAGAGAGAAAACCGCTTTCATCCGCCGGCTTGGTGCGTGCCCACCTTGTCGTGCTCGAAAAGTTGGGGTATGTCGTCAAGAATTGTTTATCAGGATGTCTTACTCAAGCTCATCCATAGTGCAAACATTGGGATCTACGTGAATTTGAGGCTTCATACCAGCTGTCGAAATCGACCGCATCTCGGAACTCGCCAACGGCTGGAAAGTCCCCGGGAAACTTTGAGGATGATGAGTCAAGCCTTCCCTCGCCAAATGCTGATCTCTTCGGCCTGGCATATGGAGTAGTAGACACTTCAGTTTCACCAGATTTCCCCGACTTCACAGACGACCTCGACCAGCTTCTCGCGACTTTACCATCACCTGTATCTATGGATAATTGGGTGCCCCAGGCCCCTGTCCCACTCGTTCCGCAACACTGCCTTGGCCTGGACAACGCCACCATAGGCCCGGATAGCTTTGGCAGACTACAATTAATGCGCAGCCGCTCTGTTATGGCCATCGGTAAGGACCTGGCATGTATGACTGCTAAGAAGACTACTTGGCAATGCCAATTTTGGGATGGCCAACAAGTTGGGACGATGTCGGTCGCGGCAGAACCTTGTGCACAACAGTTCGAAACGCCGGCTGAATTGACAGACCACTTCTTCAAGGAACACCATCCTGTGGAACTTTACGATCCTCCAATCTGGTTCAAGTGTAGACAGTGCGCTCGATGGAACAGTAAGCGACGGTACTGCTGCGAATGTGGAGATGTGGATGGTAAACGACAAGAGCAGTGGATATACGGTTACGGTGTCTGCTAGTCGCCGACACAGTCACGTCGGCGTCAAGACATTTGAGTTTGTTAATGCAGGCTGTACGGCGATACGGTATGTCTGCACCGATCATGGATCATGTTTGGTATGAGGCTAATGGCTATCAGGAATACCAGATGTGACCTAGGCCAGGGCGCTTAGGATGAAGCACATCGTACTCGACGCCCAAAGAGGTATTCTACTCATAATGATGAATGCACAAGATGGTGTTGAGCCCCCACAATACCCCATGTCTGCGATCCGGCGTGGTTCATTGGGCTGGCGTTGGGGGTCTTGAGTTGTGAAGAGGCGTTAATGGATGGCAGAAGCGTGTGGACCCATGAGTAGACCCATTATTTGCTTGGTAATGCCCAACGGCGCATGTCTGGGCATCAGTGCTGCTGGTCCCTTGGGGAAATATATAAGTGGTCTTGATGCCCCGTCTCACTTTTTCTGCTCGACATGCGAGATTCTGGTGGTTCATGTTACGGCCCACAATGCCTGCTACAAGATGCCAGAACGGGACTACTTTATGATCCATTCATCTCGAGACGATCTACGAATCACTTGGCTTCTACAAAAGTTGGACGAGGACGGACGTGGACATTGTATGATCGACTGACGGTTTCTTTGACTTTTATCGCGCAGACGCAGTTCGGCACATTTCAGAGAAAGGAGTTGTAAGGTCTTGAGGCTACATACTGGAGGCTCTGTTCTATGCTGGGTTATGATGATGATACCTTGTTCTTACATTTAGAAACGAAGTCTGATAAGACTCATAATACGAGAAGGCTCAGCCATGTTGCGGCCTCCAGCGGGAGACGGCACGTATCGGGACTGGCGGACAAAAGGTCGTTCGACCTCAAACCTGGGGTTGCCGGAGTTGACTCATCCTCTCATGCAGGACTAAACGCATTGACCAATGAGGGCGCTATTTCCTCGCCGAAGTCAGAGCACGGGTGGTGCAGATGGTGGGGCTCACAAGCCAATAGGAGCCCTTAGTGAGGGAGATCTTGGAAGAAGTAGCCGTCGTGATTGGCCAGAGCGGGTCTTTCTGCCTTGCGACGCTATACCTGATCGAGCACGCCGAAAGACTCAATCTCCTCCACCTGCTGCGCCATGCTTCTAGCGAATCCCCGGCCATGTGCGGCTTCAACCTGGCAGTGAAATACCTTCGACGACGCCCTCCCCGCGGCCTCAGGCGTTTTCCTCCTACTCTTCCTCCCCCTCGTTACTACACTATCACGACTTGTGCTTTGTCTTTCCAAGGCTTCCCTCACGCCTTGAACACTTACTTACCTATCCCTCCAGACAAGGACATCATACGAAGCTGGCGACTAGTCACGTCCGTCGAGGCTTCGCCTATTCCCACATCCCACTCCAGCTCAGCCTGGCCCGCGTCGCCGCTCAAAGATCACACGCATCTCTAGTGACGCAGCCCTGCTGTTGCTGGCCTTCCCGCCTCATATCGAGCGATTTAAAAACACCGTAGTTGGGGTGTTGCACCTCAAGTCTTACTAACAGAACACACTCCACGTGAGAGTAAGCAGGTCGGCGTAAGCATCCACCCGACCTTGTCGCACTATGTCCTATTAGTCTAACAGAGTCGCATCCAGAAGCGCAGCGACTTCATCTCTCGCAACTCTCTTAAACGCAGGATTTGGAGCGCACCGCAGCTCCAATAGTCCTCGCCTCTCTCAAAATTCAGTCTTATCAGTTCGAGTCGTACGGAAACATTGATCTCGTCATGTCTCAGACCACTCTCCCCCAGGGCTTCTCCGTCTTCCAGCCTACCCTCGGCGCTCAGCTCCAGTTCTTCCCTGCTATAGGAACCCGCGAGCTCGATGAGCTCGTCAACGCCTACGTCCCTGGCCCTGCCTCTGCCCAGGAGAAGCGTGCCTCCATCTCGCTCGACTTCTTCGAGTACGCTCACCTGACTGGACAGACCTTCAAGTTCTACCCCGTCTACAACATGGCCACCTCCGTCGAGTCTCCTGCTACCGCCAGCCCTCTCCAGGACTCCGGTTACGGTTCCTCTTTCAACGCCAGCCCTGTCATGTCTAATTGGGATTGGAGTGGTGTGAACGCTGGTGCCTCGTCGCGTCGCCAGTCTCCCAAGTCTGCTGCGTCACGGAACCACACTGCTGACTTCTCCAACATCCCTGGGATGAAGATCATGACCAAGGACGGCCGCGATGTGACAAACTCTGCCTCAAGAGGATCCAAGACCAAGGAGCAGCGAGACCACGCCCACCTCATGCGAATCATCAAGGCTTGCGACAGCTGCAAGAAGAAGAAGATCCGTTGCGACCCCAGCCACAAGAAGAAGGGCGTCACTCACAGCCAGGCTCAGCCCGCGTCCAAGGTCACAAAGAAGACAAAGACAATAGCTCCAGAACCTCGGGCTGTTCCTGCCGTTGTTCAGGATGACCTTGTCGCTTCATTATCCTTCCCTGCTGAGCAGTCCTTCTCCGCCGAACTCGACAACCTGACTGCCTCAGTATCAGCGGGAGTCGAGTCTTGGGAAGAGTTCATCCAGTACCCCGCTGTGGACGACTACGACTACGACTTCTTCTATGATCCTGAGGGCTACCTCTCTCCCCAGTCCTCATCCTCGCAATCGGCGTACTCTACTAAGCCTGTGACTCCAACTTCGCAACAAGATCTATTTGGGTCATTCAACCCGGGCAATGCAGAGGCGACCGTTGCATCGGCAGATCTGCCATTCAACCAGACCGAATCGATACACGACTATGTCGATTTCAACCTATACTCTCCGCAGTCCTCATTCTCGGAAGATGACCGCATGGTCTCGATCGAGGGGTCGAAGCAGTCGGTTAGTCAACCTAGGACGCCAGCACCACAACCGCTACCACCAGCCGAGCCATCAAGTGGCCCACAACCCGGTGGCGATGATCTAACTGGCGACCTCGGCGCCCAATTTGCGCCAACGTGGTCCACGCCTCAACAGCTCTTTAGCGGTGGAGACTTTACCCTGGAAAGCACATACCGCGATCCAGGATATGGCCTAGAATTATACTCTAGTCCATCGTCTTCCAGCCTAGACTCGGGTATCCTGAGTCACAGCATGAGCTCACTTGAGGAGACTCCGACATCGTCGGCTTATATATCTGACTTCCAGTCTTCCGGTGGAAGCATGTCACCAGCGGAAAGCAACGTACGTGTCTCAATCATTGTCTTGACAGAACAGCGACTAATTTCTCAAAAGGTGCTAGACAATCACAGTAGGATTGTTGATTCTGAAGGAGGAACTCTCCAGAGCGTACGTACAGCAATCACATTGCCCATGTTTCGGCGACTAACTTCTTGGAAGGTGTCAACATTTGCAGATGTCTCCCGACCTAGGAGACCTGGCACGGATGGCCTAGATCAAACGGCCTTTGATCGTTCTGATCGCGTATGTTTACAGTTTGTCTCGCGGATGAAACAGCAACTGACTCTTGTTAAGGTGACTGTCGATCACAACGATCCACGTACGACGGCCACGCCTGTCGAACATCAATCACCGGTTCATTCACCGACCGAGTTGTCGTCTATTAATGACGGAGTGATTGCGAATGCAACCGCATATGCAACGTATGCACCTTGTACGCCCACATGTTCCACGAGCTCTTTGAGCGAGACCACCTCCGCGGTTTCTTCCGCAGCACAGTCCAGCGGTGAAGATGGCACCACCTTGGCTCGCGACGATGCGATTAGCGTTCGCAGCAACAATGCCACCTGGCAATCCTCGACTGGTGACCAACGTACGGTCGTTGCGAACCAGACAGATTCTGTCACTCTGAACTCTGGTTCTCCTAATCACAATAGGAGGCGTGATGTTCTGGAGGTAGAATCATCCTCGCGTGCACTGCTTGAAGCCCAAGAGGCAAGTGCACTGAAGTCTCAGACTCACCATGCTCGATATGCGGCGGCCGAGGGAGATGAGGCTTCTCGTCTCACCTTAGTCTGCACGATAGCTCCCATGGCCCTCGGGTTGGGTGCGATTGTGTCCATCGTAATGATGCTGGCCGCATTCGTTGTTTGGTCCTGTCTCTCATCTGGACAATCCGCCCTCGGCGATTTGTCCAGCAAAAGGTCCTCATCTCCCCAAGGAGTGAGGCAGTACTCGTCGAAGGTGGTGAGCTTTATGACAAGTACACGGGGGAAGCTTGAGAATCTTCAGAGCAAAGTGTCAACCGGCACGAAGTCAGTTGGTCGCATGATCACGCAGAGTCGGAGTTTTATCGCTGTGTAGGGAAGGATTCTTGCGCTGGATGAGAAGGTTTGGAGGCGTTTTGAGGACGTGACAGCGGATGGGATTGTGTTTTGCATGGCTCTGAGTACCCGCCGTCCCATGTCGGGCGGGGCTCAACTGTTTTCCCCTTTGTTTGATCTGCGTTGTTGCATAAAAGAGCGAGCAACCACATGGTGCGCGCTGGTCTTTTACAATAAAGGCCTGGTGCTATTGAGCGAGCATCTGGCCTAGAAGCAATTGAACTGGCCTCCAAGGCCGTGTATTATTTTACTTTGTTCTCTGCCCTTTCAATGTGACTCTTGGTGACGTGTTGTTCTTTGTTAGCATCTGATGTCCTGTTTGTCGTCAATGAGCTGGTGCCCTTGGAGATTTGAACTTGGCTCGTGCTGCTGTTGGCAAGGGCGAAGCGCTGTAGTGTTGTGGTACGCGACGGGTACAAGTGTTGCAGCAGTCATGTGACTGTTGTTTGGCAAATGGTGTTGGCAAAACGGGGGAGGACTGGGGAGCATCTCCGTTGCATACGGTGTACCAAAGGTGGCTTAGCGCCGACGGGGTACTGTCGTGAAATCTTGGTTCATGTCAAACAAAGTAGGACATGAGTCTCCCGCTCTCCTCCATCTTTTTGAGGCGATCTGCTTTCTCCTACATCATCATCGATACCCGGTCCTTGGGCCAATTTTTAATTCTCTCCGAGTTTGACTCACATCCGGCGCAATTGGACCGGAATTTTTAGCGAAAAAAACGACCCTACTCTGACTTGGATCTCCGACGCGCGACAGGCGTTTGCTTTTGGGAGGGCCATCTCGCTCAGTGCTTAGAAGCGTGCGTGTCGCATTGCCGACATCATTTGACTTGGATCTATCTGGAAGTTTGTTTTAATCATCAGAGGCGGGAGCATCTCGTGGAGCCGTTGTGGTCTGCGTAAAAATTGGGTTTTCTGACTGTCGCGTCTGTGCCCGATGAGTCAAGGGACATAGACCTTAGAAGTTTCTTGGGTTTGATCTCTTTTCTTCTTCTATTTAGAATCCCCGTTGGATTCATCTTGTTCATTGGCACGAGCTGGCGATACGACTTAGACGGGTGCAGCTGAAGGGCCTGGGGAGAGAGAGCGCGCGACTGGGAGGAGCGAGACGGAGTAGGCATTCTTTTTGTCTTGAAGTGAAAGACACACCAGGTGAACTGCTTTCCTATATCTCACTTTTGAAAGATAGGGAAATCAGGAGGAATATTTGGAGCCAAGGAGTAGAGACGAGTGTCTCTAGCGTTGAGCTCGGCGTGGGACGATTGAACCTGGGTTTTGGGTGAAAGGCAAAGAAGAGGCAGGCTTGAGTATGAAGCCAACTGAGGCAACCATGGGCATGCTAAAGTCACTGGGCCTTTCGCCGGTCAAGAAGGCAGGCGCAAAGGCCTTTCGTCGCCTGTTCGGCCGAACGATAGCTGCCGAAAATGAGAGTGACAGTGCCACTGGCACCAGCGAAAATGGCAAGAACAACAGCGCCCAGAAGAATCCTAGCAACGAACGCATTCACAGCAACAGCAACAATCAGGAGCAAACGAGTCACGACCATCTCGCCAACTCCTCGCCGTCAACAGATCCCGCCGACAAAGGCCACAACTCAACCACCGAGAACGACCATCATCCCCCTTCAAATCCCACAGCGACCGAGTCACCGTCGACGACCGAGGATATGGCATCGCCTCGGAAGCAGCAGATCAACCCTCGACAGGGGCTCAACAAAGAGAACCAGCCGCCGAGCGCTGCCGCCTTGTCCGAGTCACTCGCTCGCCTGAGTCTCGATAAAGACAATGCCACCGCGACCCTTGCCCCGAAGCCTGTCGTCCCCGTGACCCCGATCTTCACAGATCCTGCCGTGTTAGCCGAGAGAGCGAAGCACATGCAGTTCATCGAAGAGGCTCTTGATATGGTGAGTTCGCTGAAGCACTTTCTTAGCCCGCCTGACTACAGGGCGTTGCCTAAAGCGAGGCACTCAATGCCCTCTATTGTCCTTGACTTGCTAACTAGGTACCTGCCTAGGCCCGCCTTGCTCTCCGAACCAACGAGACACCCGTTGGCTGTGTCCTTGTCCACGACGGAAAAGTTATTGCCAGAGGCATGAACGCGACCAACGTCACTCGGAACGGCACCCGGCATGCAGAATTCATGGCCTTGGGCGCCCTGCTGTCTTACCCACCTGCGGATGGACCCAGAACCACAACCTTGAGGCCTCAGGTCGAGAAAACCACCACCGCTGCGGCTTCGGATGCTTCTTCTGTCGAGTCAGGCCCTTCTCCGCACGAGGGAAATGAGGACGGCTCCAAGGGACACCTCTACCCTTACGGTCAAAAATGTCATCCGGATGCACGAGTTGACCGGTCCATCATCCGTGAGAGCATCCTGTACGTCACTGTCGAGCCATGTGTCATGTGTGCGTCCCTTCTGCGACAGCTCGGCGTTAAGAAGGTCTACTTTGGTGCCGTCAACGACAAGTTTGGTGGCACTGGCGGTGTCTTCAGCATCCATGCCAACTCTCTTCCCGTCAGTGCCGACGGACAGACGGCCAGCGCTCATCCTACACCTAAGCCGGCACAACTTCCAGATGGCAGTGGCACCTTGGGTGTCTCATACCCCCCCGGAGGAGGTGATGGAGGAAATATCGAGCTAGGGTACGAGATCGAGGGTGGCTGGGGCCGCGATGAAGCTGTTGCTCTGCTGAGACGGTTTTATGTGCAAGAGAATGGACGAGGTAAGCCGCGAATTGCGATCAATACTCTACTAAAGTCGATGCTAACTTGGCGTAGCTCCGGTACCTCGCAAGAAGGAAGGGCGCGCAGCCCGCTTGGCCGCCATGATGGAGAAAGATGGCGAAGAAGCTTTGACTCCGGATGCCGCCACGCCTGTGCCTGATGGTGTTGAACCCGCCGAGTTGCCGACTTCAACGGCGGCGCTGAAGGAGGGTTTGACTACGTCACAGGATGATGGCACCGAGACACCTTTGGCGGATCGCACCGAGGCCTAGCGGAACTTGGGTGGAACAATGATCGGGCATCGGCGCGCGAAGAGCAACGTGGACATGAGAAAGGAGGCCGGAATGAACTAAGGCAAGGCTTACGAGGGTCTTACGCCTACGGTCTTCATCTTTGTCTACCCAGTGTCGCCTCTTCTGCGACTGACGTCGCTGTGAACACTGAGCACTAAGAAGGAGTGACACTGAGTTATGGACGAGGGACTTGAGATCGTCGCAGAACTATCGACTGGATGTTGGGTTGTCGATGCGAATCTTGGTGCAGAGACGAGAGCCGGTTTGACATCGTTACTGAGAGGACCCGTAAGTGGTACCCTTAGGCTGGTAACGAGCATCGGTAGAACGGAGCCATGATTTGCCACACATGCTTTCCAGATGAGAAAGACATATCTGTTGCGAACAGCATTGGTAATTTGGTGTATGATGCAGTTTGAGGACTTGCAACTAGAGTAGATTGCCCTCGAGATAGCCGCCAGATTTAAAGGGAAACGCATGCAATGCCTTGTTACTATTGATGCTCGCGGTTTTGCTACTGTTGACCCTATCTCTGCATACAGCGTGGAACCTGGCGAAGTGAGAAAATCTATAGATGTGATAGACAACCACTTGTGTTGCTGTCGTGGGAAGCACCTAGTCATACAAGAGGATCGTTGACTCTCCTCCGTGGCCAGGTTTACTACGAGGCTCGAAGATAGCCGAGACTGTGAGAACATGTATTCAGCCCTCCACCAAGTCGACAGACCGTTCGCTCTTTGACGACAATACTGGCTGGACAAGCGATGGCTGGATCAGGGTCTCCATCGGACCACGAAATTTACCTTGGCTGAGTAGAACAGCGCGTATGTGCGGCGTTGACGTTGTTTTCTAGAATCACAATGGGAAGACACAAATCTTCACCTGAGTCCTGGGTTAACATGACGATGTGACAATTAAAAACCCGAGTTAATACAAGTAGCGTAGCCCTCCATCAATACTGCCAAGTAATCACAAGCCTGCCATCCCATAGAGGTAGCCAGCCAGTGGCTCCATCACTCCAGAAGTCCGCACATGACAAGTGCAGCGAGACTTGAACCCCTTTCCATCGCCACGTCACCGACAAAGCCAAACTGACCTCGCTCGACCGAGGCGAGCGCGATGGGCGTGTCCGTCCACTTGGGAGTAGGATCTGCAAAATCTGGGATTGTTGCATGCCCCGGGAAATACCAAGCGTCTTGGACGCGAACTACGGACAAGACCAGACCGTTAAAATCGTACCGAGGTAGTAGGTGCCCGGTACCTTGCGTTTCACCTTGCGTTTCTAGTCTTGGGCTGAGGTAGATATCGTATTTTGTGAACTCCCCCACCTCCCATAGGAGGCCGGCAACGTCGAGGAAGAATTTCGAGTATCTTTGCTCGGGTGGCGGTGTACACGATTCGGGATTGTCAAAAAAGGAAGGGGCAACAAAGGAAGCGAGAACCAACACTGTGCCGCCTTCATGGGTGAACTTGTTGATCGGTGGCACATAAGGATTTGGCTTTTGGTGGGTGAGAATGCATGGGTCAGGCAAGAGAAGGCACTGTGGCGGATTGGTCCCAAGCTCCCTCTCAAGGTCAGACAGAGTGCTGACCTAGTGTACATCCGCCTTGGACTCGAGCAAACGGAGGAATGCTTTGCGTACTAGCTTGTTGCGGGTTTCTGCGGTGGGACAGAGGATGAGGGCCTTGGGTGTTGCTTTAACTGTGGGTGTAGAGCCCATAGAACCTGCGTCCATGTTGTGGTTCGTTGTGGGAGGATCCATGATAGGAGGATCCGTGTTGTGAACTGTGGTGAGAGGATCCATAGTGAGAGGATCAATATTGTGAGCTATGGTGGGAAGATCCATGCTATGGTCCGTGGTGGGAGGATCGATATTGTGATCTATGCCGTGATCTGCGTTGTGGGAATCTATGGTAGGAGGATCCGTGGTAGGAGGATCCACGTTGAGATACGAGTAATACTCCGTTTTGTGCGTTTTGTGGAAGGGGTTGTGGTCTATGGTGGAAGTATCCGTGGTGAGGGGATCCATGGTAGGAGGATCAATGTTGTGAGCTATGGTGGGAAGATCCATGCTATGGTCCGTGGTGGGAGGATCGATATTGTGATCTATGCCGTGATCTGCGTTGTGGGAATCTATGGTAGGAGGATCCGTGGTAGGAGGATCCACGTTGAGATACGAGTAATACTCCGTTTTGTGCGTTTTGTGGAAGGGGTTGTGGTCTATGGTGGAAGTATCCGTGGTGAGGGGATCCATGGTAGGAGGATCAATGTTGTGAGCTATGGTGGGAAGATCCATGCTATGGTCCATGGTGGGAGGATCGATGTTGTGATCCATGTCGTGATCTGTGTTGTGGGAATCTATGGTGGGGGGATCCGTGGTAGGAGGATCGATGTTGAGATACGAGTAATACTCCGTCTTGTGCGTTCTGCGGAAGGGGTTGTCGTCCATGGTGGAAGTATCCGTGGTGGAGAAGATGTGCTGTGAGAATCCAAAGAAGATGTGTTGCCAGAACTGTGATGTGAGAACTGTGTTGCGGGAAGCCGTGCCGTGAGGATCTGGCTGGAGAAGATGTGTTTTGAGGACAACCCCGTGCCTGGCCTGTAGAGCTGTAATGGCGTTATCGAGTTCAAGACGGGAAGCTGAAGCCTTTGGCTTCTTTCTTTGTCAGGATGTCTAGGAAGAGGCAATGACAAACAACACCAAGTGAACGAGGCAGGTATGGAGGGAGGATCAGCGGCGTCGCGTGGGAAAGGGAGGCACACCCGTATAGGCGTAGTTGACCTTCTTTCGAGTCCGATACCATATGCTCTTTCTCAAATCCATCCGAGAACTTTTGAGATTGAAGAGGATCAGTGTGGTTGAAGTTGACGGCAAGGATCTGAGGAAGAAGGCAGCCCTTTTATCCCCTCTTGATGAGAGGAAAAGTGGCCTCTTCAGATACAAGTGTCATCTTGCGTTGAAGAATTACAAGGTTTTGTGTCATGCAGCATTGGGTCTGTTGAGATGCTGTTGTTGTGTAAAAACTGTGTTCTTTGTTGTGGCTGCTGACGTCTCTGTCTGCGGCAAGAAAAGTTAAACGAAAGTAAAGAAAACAATGAGCCACTGCTCTTATGAGCAGGTACCAACTGGTCACAACGTGGGAGCTTTGAATCATACTGGGATGAACTCCTCAACAAGGCGGCTGAAATTGGTACCTTTCTTCTAGAATATCAAGTGGCTGCCATCCTTCGATAGACGCACATGATTATTCGTCTTCCTCGAGAGTGAGAAGTGCAATGGACGAGGCAGGCAGATTAAAACTTAACCCATGTACCTTTTCCACCTTTACAGATCCTTTAGGCTTCCCCGAAAGGGTCTCAAAGCTCTGCCCTGCCCATGTTCTAGGGATGAGTTTTAGTCCAAGTAATAACGCATATAGAGACGCAACTTACAATCCTGTGTGGGAGGTTGTTTTCTCAGATCGCAGCAACTTAAGCTTGGCAGGGTTGTCTCTGCGGAGTCCCGCGAGCTTCACGTTGATACTAGGCTTCTCGCCCGAGCCCAAGTAGACTTGAGTATTCAAGACCACAACTCGTGCTAACTGCCGGCCTTCCCATATTCCGTAAGCGGTAAGAGTTATGTTGGATGTGGCAATCTCGGTGACGTAAGCGTTTCCAGACTTTCCAATTGCCTCGTCAACGATCAAAAAAGCGTGATAAGAGGGAAAGATGTGCGGGTGGGAAATATTCAGGCCATCCTCAGAGTCGCTGGTCGGCTGAATAGCATTGTACCGGAACCCCTTTCCTTGATGAAAATGCACTCTTTCAACCCCAGATGATGCCGCGAGAAGCAACCAATCTGTAGCCCAGAGAGCGCTCTCGACTGTGTTGCTGAGACCTGGCTGTCCGTGACTGTTCTCCATTAGATGTGTTGACATCTGAGGGTTTCAAGTTCCACTTACTTGGCATATGAGTTTGTCTCAGCCTGGGGCACTGTCAGCACGATGGTTTGAGATCGGAATCACCAAAAGACTCACTAGCTGGTACTTTAGACCCATGGATCGAACAGCATGTCGCCCACTGGTCCTTGTGGTGAAGTTGGCGCGAACAGAAATCTTGTTCATCAACTCCCCAGGCTGGACTGCGCGCCGAGGATCAAATCCTCCAGAGTAGGAATGTTCGGTGAACTGCGATGTGGTGCATCTGAGTACAGGATCATCAAGCAAGCCGGCCTGAAGCGCACCCGCTGGAACCCACTCCGGGGCATTGAAGCCCGTGAAAGCACCAGGTGAGAGGCTTGGCTTTCCAGAGTTTGTGCAACCAAAGTCTATCTCTTTGCTGATTGCTTTGGCGTACTCTATCCAGGTATTGGTGTAATTGAGGATATCCCATTCGGGTCCGTAGGGGCCCGAGTGCAACGTCCGAGTTGGGCCGTAGAAATCAGGCTCATTACCTATCTCGACATTGACAAGCTTTACATGCTTTGTCAAGCTGGCACGTTTCCCCTGAAATGTCTCTGCGAGGAGGCGAGCCTGGGCAACAGTCTCCGTCTTGTTCAGAGACTTTAGGTTGAGACCCCACATGAAAGGAGTTCCAGGAGGCAAGTTTGCGGAGAGGGCATAAAAGTCTCGCCCTATGAAGTTATGATCTGCTTCTGGATTTGGGACGTTCTCTGTAGGCTCTGGAAAGGTCGAGTTCATGATCTTAATCCCAAGGTTAACTGTTGATCGGTCTTGTGAGTTGGCGCCGACTCGTAGGAAGGGAACATGTCCCGTCCTCTCAGCAAGGTTTTGCAGAAGCTGGTTAAAGTATTTGTTTGATTTTCCAACTTCCTGGCCGGCCCAGTCTGGCCATCGATCCATCTCAAGGCTGAAGCCAGCGAGATGAGGTGAGAGCTTCTCTACCCATGGAGGTCTATGGTCTGGTAGCCGCAGGGTCAAGTCGTACGCAGCCCCTTTGGCTAGAACTTGAATAGGGCTAAGAAGGAGCAGGGAAGTTTTGACGTGAATATGCATTGTTGATCTAATTCGAGGTTCCCTGATGGCGCTCTGGGGCTGTTAGTGGAGATGGGATAGCGACACACTTGGACCCTTTATACCTATGAATCTATTAGGTACGAATGACACCCTAATTTAGTTCATGTGACACTCTCAGGATCCCGACAACTTGGAAGAGTTACTTCCATTCCCCCATGGAACCTAGAATCATTTAGGCATCGACTCTCCGGGATGTTAAGTTATCTACATTCAGCCAAACCCACGGACATGTCATTTCCATCAATCATTATGAGGGATTCAACCCTCGGTTGTCCAAAGTAGACGGTGGCATATGATGAAGTGCAGCATCATACGTGTTCAAGTAAGGCCCCATTGGCGTGCCGTGATGTTGGGATTACCACTTCAACTTGCATGGTTCCCCGCCTGAACGCGGACGTTGATCTGTATCCCCCGCATTCTACTTCATCTTAGTCACTAGCACAGTTTCTAGTTGTGGTGAAGACAGCCGCGGTCTTGATACGAAAACCTATACGTAAAACCCCAGCCCTCATGAGTGGCCAGGCTCAAAAATGTCATTTCCCACCTAACAGCATCGGATTTCCTTTTCATCCCGAGCCTTTACGTCATTCAACAACTCGTAAGTTTAACTGCGGCAAAGCTCATCCCATTTGAATTTTGCTGCATATATTGGACTGCACATCTTGATCTCTGCACGAAGTGTTGGAAAATTATCCGGGACTCGGACGCATTTCCGTGACACACTCAAAGGATCGTCCCATCTACCCCCTGCAGCTGGCAGATGACTGAAGAAAAAGGCCGCGGAACCGCCGTGTACGCGTATTCTGGGGTTACACACATGTTACTTGAAGCTCTTGATCTCGTTAGTATGCATTATGTATGTATGCCATCAAGTCAAGTCCCGTAGCGACTGATCACTCACCTAAGTGCCAGCCAGCGATTTCATAATGGTATCAAAAATCTTATGCAGCTCTTTGACCTCAATAGCATGTCTTTGTACCAAGTTAGGGGAAGGAGTGGGTGGTGGTCTTTGACAGAGCAACCTATTGTGTTACGGAGTGTGCCGTTCCTTTGCTTCCGGCAGAGTACAACATGCACTACTCCACTAACTGCGTCAAGGTACTATAGAAGTGGCGTTATATCCTCGTCATTGACGTTCACTACGTTGCGGAACCTGTTTTCCACCTTGGTACACGGCGAGTCAACACGTCCAGGTCAGATCCTTGATATTTAGGGAGATGAGATTCTTGCCAAGCTGGGAAGAGATCGTGCCAAGCTAACAATATAGCTCTAAGGGACCTGAGAATGACAGTACCTGTCGCGGAAACCAATCAAAAATCATGCTCACCCCCCACGGGGAACAGATCTGGTCACTGAGTGGGTGTACCATCTATTTCATAGCCATGGTTCGGCGAGCTCTCCGTGTCCACCGTCATAATAGAAACCGTCTAGATGGGGTATGGAACTAGACCAAGAGGCACAAACTTTAGCATTCACAATTCTTAACCCGTGGTTCGAGGGAAAATATAATGTCAACTAAGTCACAGGAAGCTCTATGGCAAAGCATCATTTAGATTGCCATGAACCTACAGAGGCTCGGTACGTTATACGGCAAGATCTTCAGAAAGGAACTTTGTAGGCATTGCCTAGAGTTCCGCAAACTCAATGACAGCGCCTACTTTCAAGGTCTGCTCTCCTGTGCTGGAAAGGCGGCTTTGTCCCGAGCTTGTGACCATTACTCAATTTGCGCAACTCCATGTCAAGCAGATAGGTGGAAGATTGCAGCTGAGTGTGCTCAATGCCTGAACCCCTGCCGATGTACCGGGTATCACTCCGAATCTACACACCCTCAGAGCTCGTAACAAGAAATGACAAGGATAAGAAGTTGCATCGAGAGTCCGTGAGTTAGGATAAACTGATCTATTCCTTTTATGTTCTATTCTAAGTCTCGGGCAACCTAGGAACTGATAGATGCAAACGCTCTGCTGACGGCAAGGCCAGTTGCAGGATAGGACATGATCTTATCATGCACCCCATACTTTAGTATCTCTAGCCTGATGTCGCCCTTCTTTGTAGGCCACACTGTTATCGAGCCTCCTTCTCCTCGTGTCTCCCTAGCTTTATCTATCCTCTCGAGAAAATCGCCGTTGTTATCCGTCGCATCCTTGGCACCTTCAGCCACACGCACCGCCTCCCTGTACAGCTTGATAGAGTGCTCCATGGGGATATCCGTGTCGTCTTCGGCGTGTAAAAAGGTGATGTCGTATCTTTCGGCGGCCTTCACAAACTCGCCAATTCTGTGCATATTGTCCCATGTGCTCGTGAGCTGTCGTGCAAAAAAGTTGAAGAGCGGCTTCGCCTTGGCAACCGGGGAGAGGACGGGGATGAAGCCACCAATACGGTACGTGGCCGTCAACTGAGGCACATCTGCAAAGCTGGCTGTGACAACTAGCCCTGCGAAATGAATTGAAGGTTTCCGCTGGGCGAGCTCGTTGACAAGGGCGACAGAAACTGCTGATCCAAGGCTCTGGCCGAAAATGACGATGCGTTCGGGTGGGATGCCGGCCGTGTTGATGGCCCAGTCAGCCACAGTTAGAGCGTCAGTGATAAGACCAGGCTCCGATGGAGAGCCGGTAGACTTTCCATAACCCCGGTAGTCAAAGGTCAAAACATGAGTGTTGACTGGATCGGCAGAGTACAGGGAACGATAGCTATCCGGCCGCCACCCACTTGCCATGGTTCCGCTTGTGCCATGGCAGTAGAGAACCAATCGGACATTAGGGTTCTCCTTGAGCAGACGAAAGTTCAAGGTCTGTTCATAGTTTTCAACCAGGCCACCTTCGGGACCTTGCGCGAGCAATTCTTGTTGGTTCGCCTGGTAAGTGGCCAGAGGCAGGACATGCCAGGCGTGGAGGTTGACGCCATCGGGAGTTGTAATGTAAAATGGCGTGACTTGATGATGAGCAAACCCAAATTGTTCAGGAACATTGAGGTCCCTGAACCAAGTCAAGGTGACTTTGTGAAGGTAGATTGCATGGGCTTGTAGTGAGGGCGCGACGATCAATGTGCTCAGGATACCGAAATAGAGCACAGCTGGGATGCCAAGAGTTAGGCTAAGCGCCAGGATGGTAGGCCGAAGGGCGGAGACTGCCATGCTTGCAGCTGAGGACTAGGCGCAGCGGTTTCTTGTAGGAATCTGAAGGCAACGAGTCTGAAAGGGTACGAACCCCTCACCATGGTCAGGGAGGGGTTTCATCTCACGGCAGGGGTGGTCATGAGTGTGGAGATAGGTGGCTTGGGCTGCGGGCCAGGGGTGTTGCGACATGCAAGACTCACCATAGTTTTCAAATCGCTGGCTCTATATGTAAACAATTCCTGTGGTGAGATAGCTACAACTTATTATGTCTCGAGGTTTCGGTATTGATCCGCGTCGAGCACAAGTCGGTACCAAGGTCATGTTGAATGTTCTGTTTCTGCCTGTGTTCGCAGTCTCCTGAATAGCGGCTCATCATATTCCCTGGGTGATATCGCCAAACTCAATGATGGATAGTTAGTGAATGGGTTCTCTATAATTGACTCGTGGCTGATGGGGAAATGTAACTGTCCTCCGCCGTAGATTTTGCACCTATTTATTTTATATAAAGCAATCCTTACAAGAGTTTCTGACTTGATGGCAAGCTAGTGCTTATGGGCGTCGAGGCACTTCTGATTGATACCGAGAAAAGTATTTATTAACCATCAATAGCCAGTCCACAAGTAAACATCACACAGGTCAAGGTTCATCAAGTCACCATCTCTTTTAATAACACTCCCGGCGACGCGATACAGGGGAACGGTAGCTTATTCTGTTTAATTAGGCTGCAGAGGCAACACCAAAGAGTTTTGTTAACATAGGAAATGTAGTAAAATGTAGGGTAGGCTTTATAGAGAGCCTTGGGCTGTGGTGTATTCGATATTTCCTCAAGCAATTTTGTCAGGCGATAAAATGGATTATAGACGACGATGCGTAAAATATTTAATCTCTGGAATTGTGGCCGCCCTCGCTCTACTTGTTTGGCAGGAGGCGCATTCAAATAGTAAACCCGATCATGGAGCGCGGCCATCGCCTGTGCACCCCCGTGAATGATACCCACGTCGCGTGATGACAGAGAGAAGTAGCATTTATAAATCAACTAATCTACTTCTCTTATGAAGAAGATAGCAATGCTGTAATTAGGCCAAGGTAATAGCGTAACCCAAGGTTTCATGCAGACGGGCCGCTTTGCATCTCAAGATCCGACTTGCGAGAGTGGGCTTGACGTGGAGAGCTTCCCGCCGGAAAACCATCGAGTGCATAGTCTTGTTCCAAGAATAGATTTCTTGCGGGTATAATTGATCGCGATAACGGAAATGCCTAATCCGGGGTCAATGCAGTGGAAGAATTGACGTGGAGCTGTGTCAGACTGGCTGGGCTGCCCTGGATCCTGGATCGGTGAGTAGCACAGCCTCTGGACACTGCACGCCAAGAATCCTTCCAGAGACTACCCTAAAAACAGTCAGGAGCAATCAATTACCGTATTACCTCAGCACGTTAGTCCGAGCATGTGGACTTTGAGACCGACCTGCGGTAGCTGGTTGGCCGCCCACATAAGCTTCTTTACAGACACACAAACTCATAAGCTTATTAGGTGCCCGAGCTGGAAGCCAATTCATCTTCAGCCCTCATCAAAATCTGACAGGGGCTGGCATGCAGCTGCTTGGGGGCCGGCTCGCTTAATGCAGACAGGCCAGCTAGTGCTGATCAAGCTGACGGCGGCGGCTGAGCACTATGCCGGAACCGACACAATGCAACTCCTGCTGCGCCCAGAGAGGAAATTCATGTTGATTCATCTGGCTGTAGGGCTGACAGTCGGCCGCTGGCCTTACAGATTCCTTCCAGATGCCTGCGCCATGATTGGCCGTCCGCTGAGGCTGTAACCGAACAGCCCCCAGCCACGCTTACGCCAAGAGCGGCTGACACGCTGCCGAGCATCAGAACTCGACAAAGACCCTCGTGACGTCCAGATCTAGCCTCGAGATGCTCTTGAATAGATCAGCGCATAAGAAGATGGCAATCCCACACATCCAGTCGACTCCTCCACATCGGCCAAGCCAACCAGCAGCGACCCGACACTCACCATGGACCTGAGCATGCCATCTGGCTACGAGTCGTCGTACTCAAACCGACTCGACCCTCACGACGAGGCAGACGATGGCTTCCCCGAAAAGGCGCGACGGCCGGTTTCGGATGAACAGACCCTCCTCAAGCGACGCCGTGCGCCGCCAAAGAAAAGCGGAGGTGTCTTTGACACGGTTCGACTTGGCTTGCGCGCCCTCATCCTTCTCCTCGACTTGAGCATTCTTGCGTTGCTGGCGCATGGGGTTGGAATTTGGCAGAAGACGCACAACTCGCTTGACAGAAATGAGGACGGTTGGGTGAGGACTCGATGGCCTACCATCAACATGTTGTCGACATGGATCATGCTGGGCATCGCAGCCTTCGCATCCTTCGTCCAATTCGTGGCTCTAGTGACCCGTCTGGCTTTTGTAGGTTCTGGGATACCCCTGAAAGCATTTGCGTGCGACCTAACAAGACATAGTTCCGTCCAATGCGCGAGGGCATGGTCCATACCGGAGTCGTCCTGGCCAGCTCCGGGCTCGTCATCATGGGCTGGATTGCTGCAACTGTCTACCTGATCGTCGATAAGGAAGTGCTACGAAAGAACCACTGGGATCTCTGGTCCTGGTCGTGCCAGAACAAGTCGCGTCAGAGCTACATCCCCTGGGGGAGCCTCTGCACAGAAATGGTGAGATAGCCTGCTGGATCCTACACCCTTGCTGGTCACTGACGATTGCTGCTATAGACTTACACCTTCGCTGCTGGTTTGACCGTGATCGCACTGGAGATTGTCGGCCTGGTTATCTTCGTTATGTCATTGCGAGGAATGAATGCTCGTGGAAACTACAACAGGGCTAGCTTGACTTAGTTGCCAAGTACCTTAGAACAAGACGATGCCGATGGCTTCGTCGTCTCCTTTGGTACAAGTCAAGCCCACTGTATATATGGCCCTCTGTGTTTAACACTAGATTAATACGTGCTGGGTTGGGCGTTGATTGGACGACTTACGGATACAGGCACCACGATGGCAGGTTGCAGAGTGCTCTTGGGTCTGCTATGAATGTTTCTTACGATCTTATGGCATCATTCATCAGAACTATTTATGCCAATACCCCCATTTTGTCCGAAATAATCTCTCATTGATAGACGTGAAGTACATGACAGTTGATAGGCTCTATCATATAGGGAGTTGGTTACCATTGACAGTACTAGTAGCTGGAACAGTCAGGTGAGCCATGGACTTATCGATAGGTTGTGGGGTGTTGCCACGCGACTCATACGCATATCATACGAGGTCTAGCCATCTCCTTTCCTAGTGAGAAGAACTGAGCTTTTAATCTGCCTCTGAAAAGTCTGCTCCTGTCCAGTTTCCAGATCTCAGTGCATCAATCCGTAGAATTAGAGTCGATGCGTCGCTCAAGCCCGTCAAGTTTTGCGGATTGATGATTCAAGATTGCCGTGATGAGTAAATTACCTATGCGTTGCTAGCCTCGCCGACATCCTGGAGACAAAGAGATACGCTTTGAAATATATTTTCTCTACTTTTCTATCCATACCGGGTGATGTAGTTTCAGTCCTGGCATGAGGTAGTCTTCTGCGAGACACCAATGTTGGGTAGAGTCGTGTGCCACTACTTTGAAAGGGTAATTGACTTCTTTTCGATGGCTTCACCAAGTGCTTCAGATTATGGAGCCTGGGGGCCTGCTTAACAATGTGTTCTTGGAGTTGATGTTGAATCATCTGCTTGAAAGAATTCCGAGTGATTACTATCACAATGATGGTTCTAGGGGATTTAGAAAGTGAGGAACATGTTTTTCGATACCCTCTAGACCATCCGGGTACTAAATTTGGCGATTGCTTGTGACTGAACCGAAAATTCTTTGCATCTATCAAAGGACATGAAAGCTATTCTCACGGTTTAAGGCCCGCTCGGGATCGGGTCTGTCTGGGCAGTTGACCTTGAAGTGATCGATTTTACTATCGAGGTCTGCTCTCACCATAGTGATAGCCTGTTTAAGAAATATCGTTAATTCCTTAATTTTCAAACGTGGGAGACATCGTGATACGGGGGAAAAGCTCCATCCTTGTCACTGCCCTGATGCAACGCTGCCTTCCGGGTTGCCATACATTTCAAGACCAGCAGAACAAGATATGGCCGGCATTAATGTCAACAAATGCAGCGAACCTCTCAAACGATCCAAGCCACTCGGAAAAATGTCCATGCATTTCAACCTTCCTCGTGCAGCCGTAACAATGCAGAAAAGCCTTATAAGTTGTGGCTATCTTCGTGATATACGCAAGTCATTGAGCCCTTGATCACCGTCGGTTTTGATATTGCAGCCCTTCCTGCGCGGTGGATATCTTGCTAGGATACATCATGTCGGAAATAGCCCCTAGGTGACAATTAAGTAGAGTAAGCTTGGTACGCTTCGACGGTCCCTCGGTACATCTTACATCAATCGTAATTTGGGGTCAACTCAATCAACGGGTTAGGAAAAAGTGTCCTACTTGGGCTATGGTTGAGAATGTATTTTGCCGACTAGTGAGCTCACGATGTAGATAGAACAGGAATTAGGCACTTCAAGAGATCTATAAATCTCGAAGTTTAGAGATTCAGCTATTCCTATTGGTATCCAAGTTATGCCTAATGCCGGCATTGCTGGAAGCTGCGACAACGCTGCGTCTTCTACTCGTCTTGACGTAGAGACAAGAAGAAAGTTTGAACGTCGCGAGTCCACGGTTCTGGGTATGACACAGCGGGAAAATGGCCTCCGTAAGAGTGCTGTGTGTAGAACACGACATTGTCGGTTCTTTCTATCCATGATCTGGGCTAGTAAGGTATACGTTAGTCTTCGTATTGCTCGCGACCTGGGAGTCAAAACATACTGTAAGTTGGGCAGCTGCCACCTCGGGAAATGGACCATTTTCAAAGCTCCACAAAGAAGCACCTGTGGGAACTTCGCTTTTTGGGAAGTCTTGAATTCCTGGCTGTTTCGATACCCGTTAAATCGGCTGACCAAATATGTGGCGACGGAGCGGCTTACCTTGAATGATTCCAAGTACCATCGAATGTTGCTGTACGGACCAGGAATCAGCAGCATCATTGTGTCCGTGATGAGTTCCTTGGCCTTGTAGGAGTAGCCGTCAGAGACTGCATACATAAGGTCCCAGATCCATGCCAGATACCCGACAGGGCTATCAGTAAAAGCGTAGGATAGAGCTAGAGGTTTCTGAGTGTGGGCAGTTGCGTACGCCGAATGATTTGTGAACCACTCGTTATTAGCTGCTATGTAGGCCGTTTCTTCGGGGGTAGTTTCGTTTTGAGCCAGACGCTCGAGGTCAGAGTCGGTTGGAGACAGAAGGAAGAAGTCGGTGAAGTGGCCTATGATGCTTGACTTGCTATCACGAACCATCCACATGGCAACCAGCCAGCCCAAGTCTGTGCTAGCGATGCCGTAAGTCGAGTAGCCAAGCTGTTTCATGAGAGCATCCATAACTTTGCCGGCCTCGCGAGGGTCTAGACCAGGTTGTGTAGGTGCCGGACTGAATCCAAAACCGGGCAGGTCGGGGGCGACAACATGAAAAGGGATAGTCGAGTTGCGAGTCAAGGGATCAATGACTTTGGACCATTCCAAATGAGTTGATGGCCAGCCGTGTAGAAGCAGGATTGGAATGGCATCGGCCTCCTCGGACCGCTGATGGACAAAGTGCAGCGGCACTGATGGCTCGTATTTTTCAGTGCCGTTGACGGATGTTGCGAAGTGGTCAAAGTCCTTGTTCATCTGGGTCTCAACCGAAGACCAATCATATTCCGTTTTCCAGTAGTCGATCACATGTTCAACCTGTGCCACGGGAATGCCCTCGTTGATCGAGTTTGAGGTCGAGTCGTTTAGGAGAGGGAACGATTGCACTTTGGCTTGCGTCTGGAGAATGAAATCCGGGTTCACCTTGAGCTCGAAAGGTTGCGGGCCGGTAAGGTGTTGCGGAAAAGCAAACGGGAGATGGGGAGTAAGTGCCATGGTTTCGCTGGAGCTATGGAAGTTGACAACGACAGTACTGAAGGAGAGGCTCCCACCTTTTATACATTTCTAGATAGCTGTTCGACGCAATTGTATGGTTCATTCCTGTTAATAAGCGATGCAACATAGTTGCCGTCGTTCGTCCGCGGTTCGGACGAAACGAACTGAGGATTCTTTTGTCAGCAAGATCCAATTGGGGACATAGTGAAGCAAAGTATGGTAGGCACATCGACGCGTCATTGACCACGGTTCAGTGAACATTGCGATGGCTTAGGCAGAGCTGAGTGGCATAATATTAAACGAAACCAGGGTATTATGGCCCACAAAGGAACCAGAGGTCGCAAAGAGCTCACCGAGACGGCGCGTCTTTGCTCCATGAATTAGGATATATCAAATACTGCATTAATCAGCGGCAACCCTTGGCGAGCAGTAAGGGTTGGAAGACGTGACAAATCGGTGAACACAGGCCGGGTCCCACTGCAGGCAAGTTTTTGCGATACTGGTCTTATTGTAAGACTGCTGATGTAAGCTGCTGTATAATTTCTTTACGTACTAAATCAACTGCGTAGTATTTATCATAAGCTAATACTTTCATACTAAAAAAAAATCATATATTCTGTGATACCGGCTGTCTATCGACACCGACTTGGAACCTGGGCGACATGAGGGCACGCCTCGTCGTACGGGTCAGGCGATACGAAGTCGACGGAAACCGTCTTGTTTGGCGCAATCAACACCAAGGTATCGCCTAGTTATTGTCAGCAGTGCAGGTCAGTGGCCTCTGGCTCTACACTTACCATCACAAGTATACCTAGGCCAGCCGAGCTTCTCCAGGCCGGAGAAAGGATTCCTGGCGAAAGCCGCCCAAGCGTCTTGGAATATATCGGAAAGGCCGGAGCCATCCCCAAAAACCTGATGTACATCGTCGCCGTGTGTCGCGCCAATGTTGGTCAGCGGATCCTGATTGGCAAAGATATACCTCCAAGTTGGCACTGCACGTTGTCTCCTGGCAACGGCGCTGTCTCTCGCGCCGCAGCGGAATTCATTGTCGAGTGCCTGGCGGGTTTCGGCCGAGAGCGGAGATCCCGCTGCAGCTCCGAGCTGTGCGAAGAGAATGGATTCGTTGTATGCTGATCCGGTGAGGAGAGGCTGCAAATCGAACGTCGCGTCAGCAATCATGTAGGAAGAGACCTAGACATTATACCTTTTTGATGAACCGACCGCTCCTCGCTCTCGCGTGCACATCGCTGAAAACCGTCTGGTCGTCGACCCACGGCGCAAAGGGAGGCGAGATTAGACTGGCGCCGGGCAAGGAATTCACAGCATCCAAGATGTCTGCAGTCGACTTGTTACGGGCACATTCCACGGTTCGGGCCCCAGCATCTTCTCCGCCGCATCCCAGTTGGAGGCTCACGTTGTACCAGGCCACGAAGCCATCCAGCTCGCGCGTTAGCCCGACTCCGGAACCCCCCTCGCCCAACGCGCTGCCCGACTGCGCAATGAGTCCACTCACAACAGGATCCTTTGTCCAAGCATAGGCGTAGAAGTCGACCGAGTAAGCGCCTGCCGACTCGCCAAACAGGGTGATGCGGTCAGGATCGCCGCCAAAGGCACCAATGTTGTCCCGCACCCACTCGACCGCCAGCCGCTGGTCCAACAAGCCTGGGTTCTGCTGCTCCAACCCGGGCGCGCCAGCGAAGCCAAAGATGTCGACGCGATAGTTGAAGTTGACGACGATGACGTCCTGCTTATCGACCAGTCTCGCGCCGTAGAACCTGTCAGACGAGCCGTCGCCAACCTTGAAGGCCCCGCCGTAGATCCATAGCATGACGGCCTTCCTTCTTGCTCCGCGCTGTGGAGCCGTCCAGACGTTGATGCTCAGACAGTCCTCGCTCTGGTTTGGATTGGGACTGGCTGTACCTAGACTCTGCGGACAGGCTGGGCCGAAAGAGGACCCGTTAATATGGCCCGTTCCCCAGAAACGAGTAGGTGGCAGCCAGCGCGCAGAACCACCAGTGCTTCGTCCAAAAGGGATGCCGAGATATTCGGACACTTCAGGGTATGTGGGTGATGGGTGGCCCGAGACGACGCCACTAGAAGTCCTGACATTTTGGCCAACAGTCCAGTCAACGTACTGGGCTGTGACGGTGGAATGCACACATAGTAGTGACAGGATGATTGAGGACAGCATCGTACTAGCTTGTTCGGAAAGAGAAGATTGCAATAGTCATTCCTACATTTTCTTCGAGGGGGTCATCCCTCATATTTCATAGTTTACCTCACCATTACTACCTGCCCCTTACATCTAGTAATCAGCATACACTGCTAACTAGTATGTGCTTAGTGCTGTCGCTCACTTCGCTTTCGCTTTCGTAACGGTTGGTGGGTTGTACTGGTGTCTGCCCAGGGTAGTATAAACAAAACGTCTCAAATTGAATGGGTCAAGAAGATCAGGGTGCCAAAGAGGGATTGAATTGATCTGCCTGACAAGGCCCAAATCGGGTGACAAGGCCGGGGCTTATGTGCTGCTACATTATGCTTATTGCATACAAATTTGGCTGTAACCCAAGTCATCATCTAGGCCCTTTGTCTGACCGACCCTGTGGGTTAGTATCGCAACCTGTTGAATTAATCATGCGGCCGAGTGAGGCATAGGGTGGTCACCTGACTGTTGGCTGAGCTTTGGCAAAGTCCTAGCTTATAAAAAACTAGATAATAAAAGTAAGGTTATTTTTATAGTTATACTTAGAGTTATGTTGCATTAGCATTACTGTGCTGCCTTAATTTACCGTTTAGTATTAGAATAGGGCAAAAACAAATAACGTACATGTATAGCGAGCCGGACAGCAAGCGAACCGGACACTTTTTTTAACCTTTAAGATAGAAATCACTATAAAAACACAATAAACCATTTAATTAATTAAAATTACTCGCTAAACTCTTCCCCAGATGTCTCAATCACTACCTGACATGTTCTTGCATTATGACCGGGCTTGCCGCAGACACCACAATGCCGAACCCCCGGTCGCGCTGACCTCCCTTGATTACCACTTCTCGATGATTCTGCCACTACCTGCGCATCCACATCCATCTGATCAATTGCTTGCCTTCCTTCCTCTACTGTCATTACCCCTCTTTTCTGTAGTCGGGTCCTTTTTGCCCTCCGGCGCCGGCTTAGTATCTCATTTGCCTGTTCAA